>JANIPM010424420.1:0-10913 GCA_027478405.1 Erythroxylum cassinoides | reverse complement strand
AAGTTTTCTGAAAGTACAAGTAATTGTTCTTTGAAGGGATTAACGAAAAGTAAAAGTCTACCACAATTCAACCCCCCTCCTTGTGTATCTTGATCATATTATTGTTCGATATATTAACGTGTGATTCACTTCATCTTCATCTCAGTAAGAGCCGGTGCAACAAAGAACACAAAAAGAATGAAAAGGTCAAGATACACATTAGTACATTCTGGGAGACCCTTTTAAAAGTCTAAAAACCAGATCATCCTTAGAAAACAATTATGTTGCCTTCATTTCAAAATTAGAACCAAAGACAGTTGAAGAGGCTCTTATTGATAAACATTGGGTTTCAGTTATAAAAGATGAACTAAATTAGTTTGACAAAAAAAAGTTTGTAGTATAATACCTTTTCCAAAAAATAAGTCAATCATTGGAACACATTGGGTTTTTTAAAAAAACTTGATGAAAATGGTAAGGTAGTAAGAAACAAAGCTAGACTTGTATCTCACGGTTATAATCAATAGGTAGGTATTGATTTTGATGAGACTTATTAACTTGTTGCTAGATTAGAATCGATTAGAATTTTACTTGCCTTTGCTTGCTATAGAAAATTTTAAATTATTCTAAATGGATGTTAAAAGTGCCTTCTTAAATCGATATATTAGCAAATAAGTTTTTGTTAAGTAACCTCTAGGTTTTGAAGATGAAAACCATTATAATTACGTTATGAAGTTGACTAAAGTTCTATATGGTCTAAAGTAGGATCCTTGAGTATAGTATGAGAGGTTAAGTAATTTTCTTCTTGAGAATAACTTTGAAAGGAGAAAGGTGGATAAAACTTATTTATTAAGAAAAATGCAATTTACTTATAGTGAAGATATATGTTGATGAAATAATATTTGGTGCTATTAATCAATCTTTCTGGGAAAATTCTTAGCATTAATGTAGGGGGAGTTTGAAATGAGTATGATAGGAAAATTATCATTTTTTATTAAGATTCAAATTAGCAAAGTAGAAAAGGATTCTTCATTAGTGAAGAAAAATATACAAAGGAACTCATTAAGAAATATCATTTTAAGAATGTCAAACCGATAGGTTCTTCCATATATTCTGGAACTAAACTTGATAATGTTGAAGAAGGCAAGGCTATGGATGAGAAAAAGTATAGAGGAATGATGTGATCACTACTATATCTCATAAGCTTAATACCAGATATCATGCTTAGTATGTGTCTTTGTGCACGCTTTCAATCAAATTCAGAAAATAGCCACCTTCAAGTAATCAAGAGGATCTTTCGCTATCTTTCTGAAATTTCAGACATTGGATTATGGTATCCGAAAATTGAGTTTTTGACATATTTGGCTATTTTGATGCAGATTATGCAGGTGATAAAGTTGATAGGAAAGGCACAAGTGGTTACTGTCAATTTTTTGAAGGATGTCCAATTTCTTGGTCTGGCAAGAAACAAAATTGCACAATGCTTTCGACAACTAAAGTGAAATATATAGAAGTTGCTAGCTGTTGCTCTCAATTCTTATGGATGAAACATTAACTCTAAAATTTTTATCTGAACTTTTATCATATTCCTATACTATGTGAGTATACAAGTGCAATAAATCTCTTTAAAAATCCTATGCATCATTCTAGGACTAAGCATATAGAAACCAAACATCATTTTCATAGAGGTCATGTTCTAGCAGGAACCATTGATCTTTTGTATATTAAAATTTAAAATCAAGTAGTTGATACCTTTATTAAGCCACAGTTTGAAGATAGGTTTTTGTATTAAAAAAAATAGCTTGGCATGTGCAAACTATTTGATATTAATCTATTTGATGATTCTATGCTACTTCTCTTTGCAGATACTAGTAGACTCCTTCTAATTTGATCCTTTCATAGGCTCCACTTCTAGCCATAGCTAAACTCTTCACCATGAACAAACTCTTATTCTAAGTCTTCTTTTTTATCCCTAATAGTAGGATCATTAAACCCTCCTACTGAATTGGTTCAATTACCTCTAAGCCCCAAGTTTCAAAAACACTCATTTAAGAGACTCTAGATGAGAGCAAAAGAAAGATTTTAGCTATGTTGTCCCTACAATCAGAATTTGATTAATCTTCTGAACACAATAAACCAACAACCAAACAACAATGTCCCCAAATCTAGTGAATAAAAAAAAGAAAAAGAAAAAATGTTGTGCCCAAAATAAGTTCTAAAAATATCTAAGCATAAGTATAAGAGGTAGTTGTAGTTGATTACACAGGGTCTTCTCTTATGGAGGTGAAATTTTCCACTAAAGTTAATCTTGAACAAACATAAAAACAGATGCAATCCTAAACACTCTATCTCGATTGGTTAAGTAAAGACTTTAAAGGAAATGGAAAAATTAAACTGAAAAGTAAGGAGAATTAATTAGGAGAAAAAACAACAGATTAATTGAAGTAGGAAACTCTTCAAAATTAATTTCACTAGTTTAATCTCCTATGCATGACTAAAGAAAAATGATTAAGTAGTTTTCTTACTAACATTAACAGCTAGGTTCTAAATCAACTCGAATAATAAACTAATCAAATTTTCGTGTTCAACAAGTTATTATCCTAATTAATTATGAAAAACCGACTACAAATTACCACTTAAGTTAATATATTTCTAGTTCTTAACCTAAGCATCTACGGTTTCTCGTTCTATATTAAAATTCTTCTCTCGATCCTTCATTTAACCACAATAATTACTAAAATAACAAAATTGCAACTCATTTATGCGTAGTTAATTAAAGTAGCTACATTAATCCTAAAGAAAAAAGAGATCAACCCGTTATAGCATAAACATGGTTCATCATTCTCAGATACTTCAATCCTATATTGAACAATAACAGAAGTATTAAAGTAATAAAATAGTGAATATCGAATAGAATATCAATCTTTAATAGAGAAAATAGGTTCAACACTAAAATATAAAGGAGTTAAACAAAAATGTTTTGCAACACAATAGTAAAGATGAAAAGGAATGAACAACCAAATGGCCTCTTAGGTGATGAAGTTAGTGGTGGGTCTCCAATCAAACTCTACCTCTCTAGTGTTGACTCCCACCTTGTACCTCTGGTCTGAGCTCACTCTCTCTATTACTTTTCTCTCTTCCTCTATTTCTCTTCTTTCTTCTCTCAGTCGAAGCTCTGTTCTCCCCCTCCCTTTGTGTCTCTCTATTTTTCTTTCTTATTCCAACCAAATATATGTGAATAATAAAGAATATATCTGTGTCCAAGCTTCATTCTTTCTATTTATAATGTCACGTTAGGTTTAGGTTTTTATGCCCCTTCAACTTACAATTTCCACGTAATAAAATTATTGATTAAAAGAATGTTACCCGTTCTATATGTTGAGTCACAGTTGTGACTTACATGGTTGTGACATGTAAGTCACGACAACTTTTAAGAAAGAAAATAAGTTTAGCAAATACAATATAAAGGAGTTCAATAGAAATGTTTCGCAACACAGTAGCATAAATGAATAGGAATGAACAACTGAATGGTCTCTTGGATGATGAAGTTGACGATGGATCTCTAGTCAAACTCCACCTCTCTAGCATTGGCTCTTGCCTTCTGCCTCTAGTCCGAACTCAATTACATTTCTCTCTTCCTCCTCTATTTCTCTTATTCCTTCTCTTAGCCGAAGCTCTATTCTCCCCCTCCCTTTGTATCTCTCTATTTTCCTTCTTTTTCCAACCATATGTGTGTGAATGATGAAGAATAGTATCTAGAAATTGCCTGCCTCTAAGCGTCACTCTTTCTATTTTTAGTGTCATGTTAGGTTTAAGTTTTCATGCCCTTTTAACCTACAGTTGCCATGTAATAAAATTATTGATTAAAAGAATGTTACCCGCTCTATATGTTGAGCCACAGTTGTAACTTAACAAGTCAGAACCATGCAAGTTAAGTCACAGTTGTGATCTATGACTTGTTTAGTCACAACTGTGGCTGTGACTTACTATGATGTCATTTTCATGAACAATTCTTCTTGTTTAGGTCATACCGAATTTTCAAAATAATCCAATTAAGATTAAAACAACATCGACACCAATTTCACTCAATTTATATCAAATTTGAATTAAATCGCAACCAATTTCAACATATGAAAGTAAGCAAAAATCAAACAGATTTAAACACAACAAAAAGAAAAAAAGGAAGAAGAAAAAGAAGAAGAAAAGGACAAAGAAGAAAAAAAAGAAGAGGAATAAGAAAAGAAGATGAAGAAGGATCTTCTAGTAAGAGGGAGCCAGTAAGAAAAGTAAGGTTCTACTCTCCTTCATTCTCACTACCCATTGTTACTCCGCCTATTCCTACTCCATCTACCTTATGTTCCAGAAGTTTCGCACCACCTTCCACTACTCATTAACCCAGTTTTAAGGATAAGAAAGTACATGAAGTGCACTGGATTGTTAATGATGATAGTTCAGATGAATAACTGGCTCAGTTAATAAGATGACCATGAACTAGAGGAAGTGTTGTAAAATAAACTAAGAAAATTTCAAACAAGAAGAAACCCCTAACACTGAAAAGAAAGAAGAAGATGAATCTCGAAAGAGAAAAGGAGAAGAAATAAGAAAAGGTAAAGCACCTATGGTTGAAGAGAAGAGCGAGGACCTCATGCTTAGGGATGAGTAATTTTACGAAGAAGCCCTGTTTAAAGAAATCTCAGAGGCAAAAAGGTCAAAATTGAAGAAAGAAAAGCAAGGAGAGTCTTTAGCACTAGTCAAGCTATTTTAGCCAATGGAAGCTGAAGCACAATACAAAATGCGCTACAAGAAGTGAAAGGTGGTTGCTAGACTCATTTTTCCTCCTCTCCTATTCGATGACATTGGTATTCCCATCTCTTCCTATTTTCTTGCTATTGGTTAGGAGAATTTTTGAATTTGGATGAAACAATGTGTGATGATTTAGTTAGATGATTTTACACACATATAAGAAGATAAGAAATTAATGGGAAGCTGGAAATCATATCTTAGGTACGTGAGTGTGAGATTTTGATTACAGAGGAAGTCTTGGGAAACTTTTTGAATATAATTCTTATAGGAAGAACTGACCTTCCCTATCATAAGTAGGACATTACTGATCTTGATATGGGAGAAGTTGTGGACTTTATCTTCCCTATCATAAGTAGGACATTACTGATCTTGATCTGGGAGAAGTTGTGGACTTTATTTACTTAAACATTGAGAATGCCTAGGAAAGGAGGCCATAGTGTAGAAATTTGAAGTTACTTCCAAGATGCCTTACGTTAATATCCGCTACTTCAATTTTTTCAAGGAGTAGTTCAGTGGAAAGATGTGGTCTCTTGGATGCATATGTGGTGTACAATATTCTGAAGGGTAATAAGAAGAACCTCCTAACAATGATCCTGAAATTTTTGGTAGAAAAGGGAAGTCATAAGAATACCACTGGTGGTCAGCCGTATGGGATGCCTCTAACTAAAATTTTTGCTTATTATGGAGTGTCTTTTGACAATCTATATTGGTATAAACCTAGAAAGTTTCATTCTTCTATTCCCTACCAATTCGGATATAAGCTGAAAGATAATATGTGGGTGGAGAATAAAATTGAAAGAGTAGTAGGCCTGTTAGGTCCTACCCCACAAAAATCAACCCCCACTACACTATAAAACACAAATGATCGGATGCTTCAATAACTTAAGGAAATTCTTTCCAATCAAGATCAACTGCATAGCTAGATCGATAACATACAAAATCAAATTCTTGACATGGAAATTTTTCTTTGAAAAATTTTTGAATCTCCTAAATAACTTTGTCGTTATTTTTCTTGGTTTATTTTTACATACTTGTACTATTTTTTTGTCTTTTTAGGTATTTGCCCTCTATTTTTTGATAATGAAAAAGAGGGAGAGTTAATGATATACTTGCTTTTAATGATATATCTGTGATATATTTTTGCTAACTATCGAAATATTGTTGAACTAAGTTTGTAAAGTTTAAATATGTGATATGCATAATAGGTTCCTTTCTTTAAAGGTTGTAAGATAGGCTACATCTACTCATGACTATGAGTAAGGACATGTAAAGTTTAAAGGTATCTTTTGAAATCTTTTATCATTATTTGAATTTTGAAAATATATCTATTATTGCTTGTCATCATCAAAAGGTGGAGATTATTAGCTCAAGGTTTGTCATTAATGATTTTGAAGATAACTATATAATAATTCAAAATTCAAATCGAAGTTATTTCCTTTTATTGGTAATGAAATAATTCTTAAAAGGAAATAAAATCATAGGAAAAAAACCTTCTTTCTTAAAGAAACCTTTTTAATGAACTTACTTTGTCAGAAATGATTCCACAACATCTATAAGGATCTTACTAATTTGACCAATTAGCTCCAAAAATTTTGATAAAACTTTTCTCTTAACATTTGAATATTGGAAGATTCTAGTAGAAATGACAAGGAAGATTCGTTAGATACAAAGTCAACTTAAAACTAAAATGAAGCAATGACAAGTTAAAGAAAATGTCTCCTTAAAGAAGAGCCATTGCATTTGCATTTGTGAAATAATTCAACAGCATCGATATTCTTGAAAGTTATATCTATATCAAACTCCTTGTTCCTTAGAAAGTGAAAATACTCTATTGAGAGAGACTGTTAAATCCCTTGTACATTTTCTTGAGAGCTTAAGTGGTTTGTTGAACACTACGAGGGTAGAAGGTTAAAGAATCTTGAAAAATATGTACTTGTGAGCTTGGAGACGTGAAAATTTACTACTTGGAGGTTTATTGTGAAATACTCAAGTTGAATACTTAGGAACTAGACGTAGACTTCGTTATAAGCGGAACAAATATAAATCAAATGTGTCACTCTCTTTCTTTCTTAACCTTTAAATTTTTGCATTACAATGTGTGTATTTAATTTATAAGAGGCTCCTTCATTTTTGGAATAGGCTTTGCAAGAGCTTTCCTTCGGTAATAGGTTTTTTTAACTGATTCCTTTCATTTTTAAACATTAACAAGCTATTTTCATTTTTAACAGGCTCTTTTCACTTTAAACATTAACAGGCTCCTTTCTTCTTTAACATTAAATAGGCTCCTTTCATTTTTTAAATGTTAACAGGCTCTTTTCATTTCAAACTTTAATAAACACCTTCTATTTGCAGACTTTTCTACTGAAATTTATCAAGTTCTTATCGTTTACAAGAATTGATAGTAACTTACAAAATTTTTTTAAGTCACACATAATTCACCCCCCTTTCTTGTGTTTGCTTTATCATGAACATGTTTAAAAATCAAATGGTTTTAAACAGAATGTAGACTCTTTTGATAAACACAACTTGAACGAATTTCAATTAGTATGAAAAATATGAAAAATATGACATTGGTAAATATTTATGTAGAATTTAGGTTATTAAATACAAAACTAACTTCCTAATTCAAAATGTAGGAAGAAGAAAAGTGTGAGCCAAAGTGGTAATAAATGTATATTAGAGAAAACACACCAATAACACTGTTTACAAATATTTTTGGTTAACTCTCTCATCAATGGTTACAACAATTTAGGATGAAAAAAACTATAGGATATTTCAAGATAGATGCCTTTCTAAGGAACAATTCAACAATCAACTTATGCATCACATAAGGCTTCAGATCAACATTCATTACCATATATTGCAGGACAAGCAATACCTCTTTTCCATTAGGAATATCTAGTTTCTATTCACTACTTCTTTTAAAGCTTCACTTGTAGTCATTGATAGTCACTAATCCTTTGTGACACTTAGCATTGTATTTTATATGTACAACTAGTTTGTGCTTAATACATTAAAAATTTTCAAAAAAAATAATCAATACTACATAAAAAGGACTATTTTGAAATTTTTAAAAATTATTTATTACTTTTATAATTTGAAAATTTATTTAAAATGGTACTCGGTATTAATAGGATACTAATCCTATACTGTATTAGAACTAAATCTAATACAAAGTCCAATATGTATTCGCAACATTGACAAAATCAACATTTTAAAATTTTAACTTAATTTTTACTCTACTGTTATCACGTCACTTATATCAATTCTAACTTAAAAGTTGTGTATTAGGGCATCCTTCAAAATAAAACTCACATCTTTTTCAAGCTATTAAACATATTTTATACCTAATAACCATGTTATTAAGGTCTCATTTTTATTCATCAACTTGAAACTTTTCTTTATTAATATAGGATATATTTCAATCTATAAGTCAACTATATGTTTTAATCTATAAGTCAACTATATTCCTAGATTTGGGAATCCTTTTAGATCCAAATTGCTTAAGATAGCTTAAAATCACCTTCCTAAAGGATATCAACAACATCCTAATTAGTACAATTCTAGAAATTACTTTGAAGATCATTTCGAAACATATTCATGTAGTGTGAATCTTCATTAACCATTTCATTCTTGTTTCCTATATTAAGACAAACACTATGGAGCTTTTTCAGTAGCTTTGTACCTAACATTGTCCAATACTACTTCAATAACAAATATTGGCCTACTAGCATTGAATCTCCATGGTTCTCAATTATACAAAAGATGGATATATGATATTAACTTACAAATAGGTGACTGTTTATCATTGTTGTTAGAAAGCAATCTCAACTAATAGTGATCAACATTACATTTTCCATGAGTGTTTCATTTTTTACATGTGAATTACTTTGAAATGGTGTAACATCTTAAAAGATTATTTCTTAATGAAAGTACCTTTATATAGAATCCAACATGTTGTAGTGAGATCAAGATAGAATATGATCCCTCGTGCAGAAGAATAATTACAAAACTTTCTTTGATTTCTCGAAAGCTAAGATCACCTAAATTCTATAAAATAATTAATATACAAAATCATAATAAAGCATGAATCGTAATTCATACCTTTTTTTGAAGCGTTTTCCTTTCCTTATTGTATATCTTGAACTATTTTCGAAAATGGCTCAAACTATTTTCGAAACTGGCTCATCCTTAACCACTATAGTCACACAAGTGCTCAGCCGCTAACTATGTCCACAAAGCAAGTTGAAATAACTCGACAAGTATTATAGAGAGGGTTAGGTAAGGAGTGCTAACTCTCTCAGAACTTAAGCCTATTTATTATAGGTTTTAGAAATTTTAGTAATTTTCAATTAATATTTAATTGAAATTGGCATAATTGAATTTTAATTAAAATTATGAATAACTATAATTAAATACCAATTATGCCTTAATGAGATCTAATATCTCATATTGATCCTTATTTATTAAATATCTCATATTTAATCATTAAGTTTCTGAAACTTTATTAAGTCCAACTTGATTAAATCACTTTTTCTCTTTTTCAACCTGCTCTTTATGTATGATGTATAAGGTTCTCAAATATGTTGTCAATGGAGGCAAATTACAACCTTAAATCATATTTAAGATTAGATAAACTAAAATCCTTTAATTTATTTTTAATTTTCTAATTAAATATTTTATATCTATAGATCAAGATTAACATTTAGCAACATATCATGATTACCTAAATATTTATCAATGTTGAAATGGTTTTAACTAACCTTTCCATACATGATTTTTTCATACAATTCAATGCTTTCATCATATATTTTTTCAATTAAATATAGAGAATGAAATTAACGTCTACTCTATTTTGAGTCCAATCATGTTAGTTCTCCATTATTAGCTATTAATTCAATTACTAACATTTAGAAGCTATTTACAAAACATCATTCTACCTTAACCAAGGATTTTTTGAATCAATACTAATCGAGTACAATAAAACACTCTCCCTAATTACTTTAGGGTGATAAATCATACATTGATCATTTAAGTAACTCCATATAGTTCATGCCACATCCAATGACTAATGACTAAGCTATCTTGACTAGAACAAGTTATGAGTAGTATCAAAACAAGCAAACCCTATGTAAGATAACTTTGGAGATCTTAAGGTGAAGGATAACTTATACAATTATCATATTGAGAATTTTCATAGACATGTGAGAAATGTCTCAAATGGATTTCTCATATGGGGTCAAGATTAGTAAATTTATTCTGAAACAAGCAACTACACATTTGTTTAAATATCTCTATACTTTAGTCTATGAGATTGACTACATCCTTCATAAGGAAAACACAACGTATGCTAGTCTTTTTATGCTTTATTATTGTCTAGTTTCAACAAAACAATGACTATGAACAATTTAGGAATAATACATGAATGCAATATAAATATTGCAATTATGTTCTCATCATATTTTTGTTAGCAATGTATATTTACTATATAGACTTTATCATATACATTTGAATATGTATAAGATAAAGAATATATTTCAATTATTTTATCACTATAAACTACAACTAACCAATTGGTTGTAAGGCACAAACCAATAATCTCTAACTTACACTAAGTCAAATGTTTAAGTATTTTATATTATATCTCCATATAATGAACATTCTATTGCTGGGATAGTAGTTTTCTGAGAGAATTATATAAAATTGTCTATAATGAGCAGTTGTTTAAACCTTACAATTTTAATCTTAATTACTTTAAAATACATATTTAGATTTTTAATAAGACTAAAGGCTCAAAACCAGCGTGTGTAACATGTGATACGTTCATTACTGAAATAGATTTCTTATTTATAACAACATTAGTAATGAATTATTGCACCATTCAATATTATATTTTTCATAATTTCAAAAATAATTGTCAAAAAGTGATAATTTATTTTTTTGTTAATTATTTTGAAACCACTTATTTAACAGCTTTTTGTTTGAAACTAATGATATTATATACAAGATTGAACTTTCATTTTTAGTATTAAAATAATCTTAAGCATAAATGTCGTCAATTTTAATCTTGTCACTCTTTTTATAATAAGCTACACTTTAATTCATATTTTTATTTTAATTTTCAATTTTTTCGA
>JANIPM010424313.1:0-10922 GCA_027478405.1 Erythroxylum cassinoides | reverse complement strand
ATTTTATCACTTGTTTTAATCTTTTCATTTTCTTTTCCAAAAACCAAAAATACTTTTCACAATGCATTTTAGTGTAGCTAATGTTTTCATAAAACAAAACCCCCTTTTCCTTACTAACTTCGCTTGTACTTTGTGACATATAGGCTAGCTTAGGTCCATTTCATTAGGTTCCGATTAAGTGAGACGACCTGAGGTTGCAATCTATACTGCAATCTTGGAATTTATTATTTTTGGCCAGTTTCCAAGGATCGATCTTAAGGTCGAATCGACAGAGACGCGATTAGTCATCTAGAGGATCAAAATTGAACCAGAAGTAACCCTAGATGATGCCAAATGAGATGCTAAACCAAAGGTCGTTCTTGAATGAATGGGTATAATTGTCTCTATAGATATTGGATTAAGGTCATTCCTGACAGTTTAAAAAAAAACTTATAGATATACAACTTTTGTGAAGACATCGAAGTAAGATTTTGTCATCCAGAGGATCAAAATTGAACCAAAACTAACCCTAGACGATGCCAGACGAAAGGTCAGACAAATGGCTTCAGTCTAAGACCTATTTGGGAACGAATGGGCATAACTGTCTCTATAAATATCAAATCAAGGTCATTCCTGATAGTTTAAAAGATAACTTATAGATATACAACTTTTGTGAACACACTGAAGCAAGATTTTGTCATCTAGAAGATCAAAATTGAAATAGAAGTAATCCCTGATGATGCCGGGTGAAATGGCAAATGAAAGACTTCAGTCTAAAACCTATTTTGGAATGGATGGGCATAGCTTTCCTTATAGATATCGGATGAAGGTCGTTCTTGAAGATTTAAAAGATAACTTATAGATATAAAACTTTTGTGAAGACACCGAAGGATGATTTTTCCATCTATAGGATCAAAATTGAACCAGAACTAACCCTAGACGATGCCAGGCGAAATGTTAGACAAAAGGCTTCAGTCTAAGACCTATTTTTGAACGAATGGGCATAAATTTCTCGGTATATATTGGATCATGGTCATTCTTGACAGTTTAAAAGGCAACTTAAAGATATACAACTTTTGTGAACACACCAAAGCAATATTTTGTCATCTAGGGGATCAAAATTGAAATAGAAGTAATCCTAGATGATGCTAGACAAAATATCAGATGAAAGGCTTCGGTCTTTGACCTATTTTGGAATGAATGGGCCTAACTTTCTCTATAGATATCGTATCAAGGTCGTCCTTGATAGTTTAAAAGAGAACTTATAGATATACAACTTTGGTGTCAACATTGAAGCAAGTTTTTGACACCTAGAGTATCAAAATTGAACTACAAGCAACTATAGACAATGCCAAACGAAATGTCAGACTAAAGGATTCAGTCTAAGACCTAATTGGGAACGAATGGGTATAACTGTCTCTATAGATATCGAATTAAGGTCATTTTTTATAGTTTAAACGAAAACTTATAGATATGCAACTTTCATGAATATACCGAAGCAAGATTTTGTAATCTAGAGGATCAAAATTGAACCAAAACTAACCCTAGACGATGCCAGACAAAAGGCCAGACAAAAGGCTTCAGTCTAAGACCTATTTGGGAACGAATGGCCATAACTGTCTCTATAGATATCGAATCAAAGTCATTCCTGATAGTTTAAAAGACTACTTATAGATATACAACTTTCATGAACACACTGAAGCAAGATTTTCTCATCTTGTGGATCAAAATTGAAACAGAAGTAACCCTAGATGACGATAGGTGAAATGTCAAATGAAAGGCTTCAATCTAAGACCTATTTCGGAACAAATGGGCCTAACTTTCCCTATAGATATCGGATCAAGGTCATTCTTGATGGTTTAAAAGAGAACTTATAGATATACAAATTTTGTTAAGACACCGAAGCAAGATTTTGTCATCTAGAGGACCAAAATTAAACCACAAATAACCCTAGACGATGCCAGACGAAATGTCAGACCAAAGGCTTCAGTCTAAAACCTACTTTGGAATGAATGTGCATAACTATCTCTATAGATATCAGATCAAGGTCGTTCTGAACTGTTTAAAACAGAACTTATAGATATACAATTTTCCTAAAGACATCGAAGCAAGATTTTGTCATCTAGAGGATCAAAATTGAACGAGAAGTAACCCTAGATGATGCCAGATGAAAGGTCAGACAAAAGGCTTTAATCTAAGACCTATTTGGGAATGAATGGCCATAACTGTCTCTATAGATATTAGATTAAGGTCATTCTTGATGATTTAAAAGAGAACGTATAGATATACAACTTTCATGAAGACACCAAAGCAGGATTTTGCAATCTAGAGGATCAAAATTTAACCAGAAGCATCCCTAGATGATGCTTGACAAAATGTTAGACAAAAAGCTTCAGTCTAAGACCTATTTTGGAACAAATGGGCATAACTTTCTCTATAGATATCAGATGAAGGTCGTTCTTGATTGTATAAATGAGAAGTTGTAGATATAAAACTTTTGTGAATACACTGAGGCAAGATTTTGTCATCTAGAGGATCAAAATTGAACCAAAAATAACCCTACATGATGCTAGATGAAATGTCAGACGAGAGGCTTTGATCTAAGACCTATTTTGGAACAAATGGGCATAACTTTCTCTACAGATATCGTATCAAGGTTTTTCTTGACAGTTTAAAGAGAACTTATAAATGTACAACTTTCATGAAGGCACCGAAGTAAGATTTTGTCATCTAGAGGATCAAAATTGAACAAGAACTAACCTTAAACGATGCCAGAAGAAATGCCAGATTTAAGGCTTCAACCCAAGACTTATTTTGGAACGAATGGGTATAACTTTCTCTATAAATATTGGATCAAAGTCATTCTTGATGGTTTAAAAGATAACTTATAGATATACAACTTTTGTGAAGACACCAAAGCAAGATTTTGTCATCTAGAGTATGAAAATTGAACCAGAAGTAACCTTAGACGATGCCAAACGAAACATCAGTCCAAAGGTTTCGGTCTAAGACCAATTTGGGAACGAATGGGCATAACTGCTTCTATAGATATCAGTTTAAGGTCATTCTTGATGGTTTAAAAGAGAACGTATATATATACAACTTTCATGCAGACACTAAAGCAGGATTTTGTTATCTAGAGGATCAAACTTGGCCCAAAAGTAACCCTAAATGATGCCTGACGAAATGTCAGACAAAAGGCGTTAGTCTAAGATCTATTTTGAAACAAATAGGCATAATTTTCTCTATAGATATCGGATGAAGGTCGTTCTTGACGGTATAAAAGACAAGTAATAGATATAAAACTTTTGTGAAGACACTGAAGCAAGATTTTGTCATTTAGAGGATCAAAATTGAACCAGAAGTAACCCTACACGATGCCAGATGAAATGTCAGACGAAAGGCTTTAGTCTAAGACCTATTTTGGAGCGAATAGGCATAAATTTCTCTACAGATATTGAATCAAGGTTTTTATTGACAGTTTAAAAGAGAACTTATAGATATACAACTTTCATGAAGGCACCAAAACAAGATTTTGTCATCTATAGGATCAAAATTGAACCAGAAATAACCATAGAAAATGCCAAAAGAAATGTCAGATGAAAGGCTTTAGTCTAAGACCTATTTTGGAATGAATGGGCATAAATTTCTCTATAGATATCATCTCAAGGTCCTTCTTGATAGTTTAAAAGAGAACTTACAGATATACAACTTTCATGCAGACGCCAAAGCAAGATTTTGTCATCAACAGGATGAAAATTGAACCAGAAGTAACCCTAGACGATGCCAGACGAAAGGTCAAACAAAAGGCTTCAGTCTATGACCTTTTTGGGAATGAATGCTCATAATTATATTTATAGAATTTGGATCAAGGTTGTTCTAGATAGTTTAAAAGAGAACTTATAGATATTCAATGTCGTGAAGACATCAAAGCAAGATTTTGTCATCTAGAGGATCAAAATTGAACTAGAAGTAACCCTACACGATGCTAGATGAAATGTCAGAAGAAAGGCTTCAGTATAAGACCTATTTTGGAATGAATGGGCAAAACTTTCTTTATAGATATCGAATCAAGGTTGTTCTTGACGGTTTAAAAGAGAATTTATGGATACAAACCTTTCATGAAGACATTGAAGCAAGATTTTGTCATCTAAAGGATCAAAATTAAACCAGAAGGGACCTTAGACGATGCTAGAGGAAATGTTAGACAAAAGGCTTCTGTCTAAGACCTATTTGGGAACGACTGGGCACAACTGTCTCTATAGATATCAGATTAAGGTCATCCTTGATGGTTTAAAAGAGAGCTTATAGATATACAACTTTTATGAAGACATCGAAGCTAGACTTTGTCATCTAGAGGATCAAAATTGCACCAGAATTAACTCTAGACAATGCTAGATGAAAGGTCAAACAAAATACTTTAGTCTAAGACCTATTTAGGAACGAATGGGCATATCTGTCTATGGATATCAGATCAAGGTCATTCCTGACAGTTTAAAAGATAACTTATGGATATACAACTTTCATGAATACACTGAAGCAAGATTTTGTCATCTAGAAGATCAAAATTAGAACAGAAGTATTTGATGACGCCATACGAAATGTCAGAAGAATGGTTTCAGTCTAAGACCTATTTGGGAATGAATGGGCATAACTTTCTCTATAGATATAGGATCAAGGTCATTGTTGATGATTTAAGAGAGAACTTATAGATATATAACTTTCGTGAAGACATAAAAGCAAAATTTTGTCATCTAGAGGATCAAAATTATACCAAAAATAACCCTAGACGATGCCAGACAAAACGTCAGACCAAAGGCTTCAATCTAAGACCTATTTGGGAACGAATGGGCATAAGTATCTCTATAGATATCAGATCAAGGTCGTTCTTGACAGGTTAAAAGAGAACATATAGATATAAAACTTTCATGAAGACACCAAAGCAGAATTTTATCATCTAGAGGATCAAAATTGAACGAGAAGTAACCCTAGACGATGCTTGACGAAATGTCAGATGAAAGGCTTCAGTCTAAGACCTGTTTTGGAACTAATGGGCATAACGTTCTCTATAGATATTGGGTGAAGGTTGTTCTTGACGGTTTAAAAGAGAAGTTATGGATATAAAACTTTGTTGAAGACAATGAAGCAAGATTTATTCATCTAGAGGATTGAAATTGAACCAGAAGTAACCCTACACGATTCCAAATGAAACGTCAGATGAAAGGTTTTAGTCTAAGACCTATTTTGGAACGAATGGGCATAAGTTTCTCTATAGATATCGTATGAAGGTCATTCTTGATAGTTTAAAAGATAACTTATAGATATACAACATTCTTGAAGGCTCTGAAGCAAGATTTTGTCATGTATAGGATCAAAATTGAGGCAAAAATATCCCTAGACAATGCCAGAAGAAATGTCAGATGAAAGGCTTTAGTCTAAGACCTATTTTGGAATGAATGAGCATAACTTTCTCTATAGATATTGGATCAAGGTCGTTCTTGACAGTTTAAAAGAGAACTTATAGATATACAACTTTCATGAAGACACCAAAACAATATTTTGTCATCTACAGGATGAAAATTGAACCAGAAGTAACCCTAGATGATGCTAGACGAAAGCTCAGACAAAAGGCTTCAATCTATGACCTTTTTGGGAATGAATGCTCATAACTGTCTCTATAGAAATCGGATCAAGGTTGTTTTTGACAGTTTAAAAAAAAGTTAAAGATATACAACATTCATGAACACATCGAAGCATGATTTTGTCATCTAGAGGATCAAAACGGAGCCAGAAGTAACCCTAGACGAAGCCAGACGAAAGGTCAGACAAAAGGCTTCAGTCTAATACCTATTTGGGAACAAATGGGCAAAACTGTCTCTATAGGTGTTGAATCAAGGTCATTCTTGACGGTTTAAAAGAGAACTTATAGATATACAACTTTTGTGAACACACCGAAGCAAGATTTTGTCATCTAGAGGATCAAAATTGAAACAAAAGCAACGCTAGATGACGTCAGACGAAATATAAGACGAAAGGCTTCAATCTAAGATGTATTTTTGAATGAATGGGCATAACTTTCTCTATAGATATCGGGCCAAGGTCGTTCTTGATGGTTGAAAAGAAAAATTATAGATATACAACTTTCATGAACAATTAGAAGCAAGAGTTTGTCATCTGGAGGATCAAAATTGAACCAGAAGTAACCCTAGACGATGCCAGACGAAATGTCAGAAAAAAGGCTTCAGTCTAAGACCTACTTGAGAACTAATGGACTTAACTCTCTCTATAGATATCGGATCAAGATCGTTCTTGACGGTTCAAAAGAGAACTTATAGATATACAACTTTCTTGATGACACTGAAGCATGATTTTGTCATTTAGAGGATCAAAATTGAATCAGAAATAACCCTGGACGATGCCAGACGAAATGTCAGACGAAAGGCTTTAGTCTAAGACCTATTTGGGAACGAATGGGCATAACTGTCTCTATAGATGTCGGATCAAGGTTGTTCTTGATTGTTTAAAAGAGAACTTATAGATATACAACTTTTGTGAAGACACCGAAGTAAGATTTTGTCATCTAGAGGATCAAAATTAAACCAGAAGTAACCCAAGATGATGCCAGAAGAAAGGTCAGACAAAAGGATTCTGTCCAAGACCTATTTGGGAACGAATGGCATAATTATCTCTATAGATGCCGGATCAAGGTCATTATTGATAGTTTAAAAGAGAACATATAGATATATAACTTTCGTGAACACAACGAAGCAAAATTTTGTCATCTAGAGGATCAAAATTGAAACAGAAGTAACCTTAGATGACGCTAGACGAAATGTTTGATGAAAGGCTTCAGTCTAAGATCTATTTTGGAACGAATGGGCATAACTTTCTCTATGGATATTGTATCACGGTCGTTCTTGGTGGTCTAAAAGAGAAATTATAGATATACAACTTTCTTGAAGACACCAAAGTAAGATTTTTTCATCTAGAACATCAAAATTGAACCAGAATTAACCCCAGACGATACCAGACGAAATGTCAGACGAAAGGCTTTAGTCTAAGATCTATTTTGGAACGAATGGGCATCTCTATAGATATCCAATCAAGGTTGTTCTTGATAGTTTAAAAGAGAACTTATAGATGTACAACTTTCATGAGGACACCGAAGCAAGATTTTGTCATCTAGAGGATCAAAATTGAACTAGAATTAACCTTAGATGATGTCAGACGAAATGTCAGACTAAATGCTTCTGTCTAAGACCTATTTTGGAATGATTGGGCATAACTTTCTCTCTAGATTTTGGATCAAGGTCGTTCGTGATAGTTTAACAGAGAACTTATAGATATACAACTTTTATGAAGATATCAAAGCAAGATTTTGTCATTTAAAAGATCAAAATTGAACCAGAAGTAACCCAAAACAATGCTAGATGAAATGTCGGATGAAAGGCTTCAGTCTAAGACCTATTTTGAAACGAATGGGTATAACTTTCTCTATAGATATCTTATCAAGGTTGTTCTTGATAGTTTAAAAGAGAACTTATAGATATACAACTTTCATGAAGAAATCCAAGCAAGATTTTGTCATTTATAGGATCAAAATTAAACCAGAAGTAATCCTAGACGGTGCCATAAGAATGTTAGACGAAAGACTTCAGTCTAAGACGTATTTTGGAGCGAATGGGCATAACTTTCTCTACAGATATAGGATCAAGATCGTTCTTGACAGTTTAAAAAGAACTTTTATATATACAAGTTTTGTGAAGACACCAAAGCAAGAATTTGTCATCTAAAGGATCAAAGTTGAACCAGAAGTAACCCTAGACGATGCTAGACAAAAGGTCAGATAAAAGACTTCGGTCTAAGACCTATTTGGGAATGAATGGGCGTAAGTGTCTCCATAGATATCGGATTAAGGTCGTTCTTGACTGTTTAAAAAAACTTATAGATATACAGCTTTAATGAAGACACCAAAGCAAGATTTTGTCATTTAGAGGATCAAAACGGAACCAGAAGTAACCCTAGACGATGCTAGACGAAAGGTAAAAAAAAACTTTAGTCTAATACCTATTTGGGAACGAATGGGCAAAACTGTCTCTATAGATATCAGATCAAAGTCGTTCTTGATGGTTTAAAATAGAACTTATAGATATACAACTTTCGTGAACCCACCGAAGCAAGATTTTGTCAACACAATGAAACAAGATTTTGTCATCTAGAGGATCAAAATTGAAACAGAAGTAACCCTTGATGACGTCAGACGAAATGTCAGACAAAAGGCTTCAGTCTAAGACATATTTTGGATCGAATGGGCATAACTTTCTCTATAGATATTAGGCCAAGGTCGTTCTTGATGGTTTAGAAGAAAACTTATAGATATGCAACTTTCTTGAACACATCGAAGAAAAATTTTGTCATCTAGAGGATCAAAATTGAAACAGAAGTAACCTTAGATGATGCCAGACGAAATGTCAGACGAAAGGCTTCAGTCTAAGACCTATTTTAGAACGAATGGGCATAACTTTCTCTATATATATCGGAACAAGGTCGTTCTTGATGGTTTAAAAGAGAACTTATAGATATACAGCTTTTGTGAAGGCACCGAAGCAAGATTTTGACTTTTAAATGACCAAATTAAACTAGAAGTAACCTTAGACGATGCCAAAAAAATGTCAAATGAAAGGCATCTGCCTAAGGCCTATTTTGGAATGAATGGGCATAACTTTCTCTGTAGATATCATAGCAAGGTCGTTCTTAATGGTTTAAAAGAGAACTTATAGATATAGCACTTTCTTGAAGTCACCAAAGTAACATTTGGTCAGCTATAGGATCAAAATTGCACTAGAAGTAACCTTAGACGATGCCAGAAGAAATGTCAGATGAAAGGCTTCAGTCTAAGACCTATTTTGGAATGAATAGGAATAACTTTCTCTATAGATATCAAATCAAGGTCGTTCTTGAGGGTTTATAAGAGAACTTATAGATATACAACTTTTTTGTAGACACTGAAGCAAGATTTTGTCATTTAGAGGGTCAAAATTGATCCAGAAGTAACACTAGATGATGCCAGACGACATACCAGCCAAAAGCCTTCAGTCTAAGAACTATTTTTGAATGAATAGGCTCAACTTTCTCTATAGATATCATATCAAGGTCATTCTTGATGGTTTTAAAGAGAACTTATAGATATACAACTTTTGTAAGGACACTGAAGTAAGATTTTGTCATCTAGAGGAACAAAATTGAATCAGAAGTAACCTTAGACGATGCCAGACAAAATGTCAGACCAAAGGCTTTAGTCTAGACCTATTGTGAACGAATGGGCATAACTGTCTCTATAGATATCAGATGAAGGTCATTCTTGACTGTTTAAAAGAGAACTTATAGATATACAACTTTTGTGAAGACACCAAAGCAAGATTTTGTCATCTAGAGGATCAAAATTGAACCAAAAATAACCCTAAATGATGCCAGACAAAATGTCAGACCAAAAGCTTCAGTCTAAGACCAATTTTGGAACGAATGGGCATAACTTTCTCTATATATTTCGGATCAAGGTTGTTCTTGATGGTTTAAAAAAGAACATATAAATATACAACTTTTGTGAAGACACGGAAGCGAGATTTTGTCATCTAAATGATCAAAATTGAGCTAGAAATAACCTTAGAAGATACTAGAAGAAATGTCAGACGAAAGGCTTCAATCTAAGACCTATTTTTGAACGAATGGGCATAACTTTCTCTATAGATATATTATCAAGGTTGTTCTTGATGGTTTAAAAGAGAACTTATATATTTACAACTTTCATAAAGACACCAAAGCAAGATTTTGTGATATATAGGATCAAAATTGAACCAGAAGTAACCCTAGATAATGCCAAAAGAAATGTTAGACGAAAAGCTTTTGTTTAAGATCTATTTTGGAATGAATGGGCATAAATGTCTCTATAGATATCGGATCAAAGTCATTCTTGACAGTTTAAAAGAGAACTTATAGATATACAACTTTTGTGAAGACACCAAAGCAAGATTTTGGCATCTAGAGGACCAAAATTGAACATGAAATAACCCTAGATGATGCCAGATGAAATGTTAGACCAAAGACTTCAGTCTAAGACCTATTAGGGAACGAATGGGCATAACTGTCTCTATAGATATCGGATCAAGGTCATTATTGATGGTTTAAAAGAGAACTTATAGATATACAACTTTCGTAAAGACACCGAAGCAAGATTTTGTCATCTACAGGATCAAAGTTGAACCAAAAATAACCCTAGACGATGCCAGAAGAAATTTCAGACGAAAGGCTTCAGTCTAAGCCCTATTTTGGAATGAATGGGCATAACTTTCTGCATAGATATAGGATTAAGGTCGTTCTTGACGGCTTAAGAGAGAAGTTATAGGTATACAACTTTCGTGAAGATACCAAAGCAAGATTTTGTCATCTAGAGGATCAAAATTGAACCTGAAGTAACCCTAGACCATTCCAGACGAAATGTCAAACGAAAGTCTTCAGTCTAAAACCTATTTTGGAATGAATGGGTATAACTTTCTCTATAGATATCGGATCAAGGCCATTCTTCATAGTTTAAGAGAGGACATATAAACATACAACTTTCATGAAGACAGTGTTGGATCGGAAAAATAAAGCTTGCTATATTTCGAGAAACGGTAGATTTCAAAACTTTTAAGAAGTCATTACTTGCAGCGGAAGCAACAAATCCAAATCATCATGCTAATCCACACATGATATGGTATAAGGATAATAAAACATAAACAAGATCAGGAGTATTACCGACTCCTTTGCTACAGCTTTAAATCCTCGCTGCGCTATCCTCTCCTTCTTCTTGTATCCAAATCCTTTGCCTTTGAATCTTTTCCTTTAGCAATCTACTTTCTCCTTGTTGTTGTATCCTCAACCAATTAGATTTACCACTTGTTCTT
>JANIPM010424293.1:0-10923 GCA_027478405.1 Erythroxylum cassinoides | reverse complement strand
CGGGAAGGTCCCGGGAATAAAAAATTTTTGTTTCCGCTGCTGGAACATGTGATGTTCCTCCCGGGATTTTCCTACACGGAATGTGTAAAGTCTCCTCTTTAGAAAAATTTTGTTGTAAAGAGACTTAGATTTATATAACTTTGTGAGATGATCTCATATCTCCTTAGCTGTTTTCTTTTCTTTTACATCTTACAAGATATTATTTGATAAGCCAAGATGCAAATCTAACATGGCCAAGGTATATATTTGTTTCCATTTGACGTCATCTGTGAAATCCGCTAGCCTAGCAATGATGACCTCCAAGCAGTTATCTTTTACTAATACTGCCTTCATCTTCAATTTTCATAATGAGAACTTTATCCCGTCAAACTTTGTAATATCAAATTTGGTCGACATTGCTTCTATCACAAGAATTGATTCCCACTCTCTCACGTTAAAAAGGGAAACCACCTCGAGTTACCTCCAATTAGTATGTAATAAGAATATAGTACACTAGGAAAGTTCCTAGGAAAAAACCATGACTCTTTTCCACATGAAACATTGTAACTCAGTATTACATGACTCTTTTCCACATGAAACATTGTAACTCAGTATTACATGATCCACTGTAAAATTCGTTTGCCAAATTTTGTTAAATATTTGTGCCATCTCATAAGAAACGTAATATGGATTAACCTGATTAGTTCGCTAACTCATAGTTTTATCCGAGTAAGAGAAAAATATGTTATGAGTTTTATTACGCGAAGAACGTTTACTGTTAAGATTTATGAGTTTTAATTTTTGAATCAAATATTTTAAAATTTTTCTTTAATAACTTACTTGTATTAGTTGACATAGATATTATCACTATTAAAATTTGTCAATTAATTAGATTTAGTTGACCGTTTGAATGTAAGTCACTAATTTATCTTATTTGAAACATGTAAATAATATATTATTACATTGTTAATTGTTCGTTTATAGCAATACGTATGTCAGTATGCATACTGACCAATCCATTGAAGGATTTTGAAAAAGTATGAGAAGAAATTGGATCGGATCCAAATGAGCCCATATATAATTAGGGATTGTAAGTCATATCTTTTATATGACTCACTTTATTCATATATCTTTTTCAGACGTGTGATGACTCTACTTATGAATTTCCAAGTTCCATTGCGAAGACAATTGATAATGAGAGAGTTCGGATCCTCTGTCCAATTTTATGGTGTCTTATTTTGTCTCATGAATCTCAGTCATTCATTTACGTGGGTTCTATGTGAGTCCCGCATAAATAAATGCAGGATCCACATAAATAAATAGTTGAGATTTATGGGACAGAATAAGACACTATAATATTGAAGAGAAAGCAAGGCTATCTAACTCTACATAGGAACATCCGAACACGTTTTCCAAATCTGAACCAAGTGTTGCCACCAACCGAACTACTATTCCCCTAACGAATTTCATTGATAGATTAACGGATATGCATCTATATCAGTTGAGTGCCATATCTTAAGTTGACAAAGATGCCTCCTGGGAATATGGACCACAAGCACGAGACAACTACCAGAGAACTGAGATAGAAGAACGATAAAGTTTCCAGAAATTAGATGACATAAAGTGGTGAGAAGGGATGAGATCTGAAAATTAGATGAAGTAGCAAAATGAAATGGAACAACTGAACGAGATCTGCCGGATATTAATTGATGACACACCAAAAACGTGTTAAGAAAATAGAAAAGTCAATGAAAAGCCGAAAATAATTACATATTTAACGAGTTTTAGGGATTAATTAAGATATACACACATTTTCCCTTTCGATACGTATATGAAAATGTAGTGCCATGCGAGACGTATTGCATACTAAAATGTTCTTGAAATTCGGAAATAAGGTAAAACGTATGCACACATCAAATTTACCAAGTTCAGAGAGACATCTTCTCACTTGCCCTTCTCTCGCGGCATATAGAACATAACAGTCTTAACCACTTCAGCTACACCCCTCTCTTTCTCTCTCCCTCGTTCAATCTTCCTCTACTGAAACAATTTCTTGATGACAAGCAACAGAGATGTTGATCTCTATGTACCCTTGCTGCCCGAAATTGAAGGCCAAAATAATGATGACGAGAAACAGGATTTGGCTTCAAGGTTCTGGATTGAAACGAAGAAGCTATGGGAAATCGTGGGACCTGCTATATTCAGCAGGGTGGTCGCCTACTCCATGAACATCATCACACAAGCCTTCGCTGGCCATCTTGGAGATGTCCAACTCGCCGCTATTTCCATTGCCAACACTGTCATCGTCGGCTTCAATTTTGGCCTCCTTGTAATTACTAAATACTTCATTTTCTTACTGTTAATCCTTGTTTGTTTGTTTGTTTGTATTATTATTATTATTATTCTTACTAAGTGATTATTTGAAAGAGTTATTATTTTAATGATTAGTTAGGAATGGCGAGTGCGTTGGAGACGTTATGTGGCCAAGCATTTGGTGCAAAAAGATATCATATGTTGGGAATTTACATGCAAAGATCATGGCTTATCCTATTCTTATGTTGCTTCCTGCTATTGCCATTTTACGTTTATGCCACTCCGCTCCTTAAGTTGATGGGTCAGCCCGATGATGTGGCTGAGGAGAGTGGTGTGGTGGCTCTGTGGCTCATTCCGTTGCACTTTAGCTTTGCATTTCAGTTCCCATTACAGAGGTTCCTGCAGTGCCAGCTAAAGAACCAAGTCATAGCCTGGGTTAATCTGGTGGGTTTAGGGGTCAACTTGTTTACCAGTTGGCTATTTGTTTATCCACTGGGTTTTGGAGTGGTTGGCGCGGCGATTGCGTTAGATATATCGTGGTGGTTTCTAGCGGTTGCGATGGGTGTCTATGCTGTGTGTGGTTGGTGTCCACTGACTTGGACCGGTTTTTCTGCTCAGGCCTTTTCTGAGTTGGGGGGTTTTATCAAACTCTCGGCTGCTTCTGGTGTCATGCTTTGGTATCTCTATCTTTCTTTTCCATTCCTCCAACTCCATCGTTTTTGGATTATATTTTAAACTTGAAAAGTAAAATTGATGTACTGATTTGCCTCCTTGAATTGGACTCTTAAGCTTTACATTATTAGAATAATGCTAGGATTATTCTTTTACCAACTGATGTCGTAAACACAACTGGTGCAAAATTGTTAGTTCACCTCATATTTTAAGCATAATTATTAGTTCAAATTGAACTTTTTGTAAGGCTATTCATATATATGGTTAGTAAATTGAAATTGAAATATGTTTATATTAGGGTTGAATGTTAGATAATATATTATTGTTAGATTTCATAGAATCAGAAAACAGCAACTTTTTATTTGATTATATTGAATTATGTGTCGCTTATTATGGCATTTAAATATTATGACACAATTTTATAATTAGTCTAAACTTATCTTTTAAGTTAAAAAGAAAAGCTGCAGAAGGAATAATACATCTATTAATTTTGGCTTGCACTTTCAAAATTTTTAGAAGAGAGTTATTGATAAACAATAAAGTATTTTAACTCAAAAATTGGATTACATAGATTAATAAAATTTCAATAAGAAAAAATTAATTGCTTAATTGAACAAAATTTTGATGGTTTTTATTTCTTTTGGCACGCAGCTTGGAGAATTGGTACTATCGAATATTGATTTTGATGACAGGGCACCTAGAGGATGCCACGCTCGCTGTGGATGCTCTATCCATCTGGTAGGAGATGGTGATTTTTCTTAATTTAGCAGTAACTCAGAGTTGCATGCACTTTGATTTTACTCTGCCACATTTATAATGAATTGAAAAAAAACTTGCAAAATCTTACAAACAACCGGACTTGAAAACTCGGTGTGGAAAATTAGTTATAATGCAGTGCCTAAGGCGAGGATCATATTACTTATGATCACATCCGCTCCACTCAACTTCTTTTCCCCCAATATTATATTTGATCAGACTGTATTTTCAAGGAAAAATGTGTCAACATAATGTGTACTTTTGACAATCCTCTCTCGCTTTCAATTTAATGCAAATTCTTTGAATATTGAACTTGCAGCATGAACATCAACGGGTGGGAGTTCATGATTCCTTTGGCCTTCTTAGCAGCTACCGGGTATTATCACACACTTGTACCCTTTTTTCAATTTCTTTATCTGCTCCAATGACCATTCCTATCTATTGATTGTGTGGGGCAACAAATTTCAATGAGAAAAATTGAGGTAAAACAAAAAGGTTAAGAGGATATGTAACTCATGGTGTTCGCTTAAATGATATGGTTGAGATTTGCTCAAAGATTTCCTGATCCAATACAATTAACTCCGGCCATGGCATATCCAGAGTGAGGGTCGCAAATGAGTTAGGAGCTGGGAACGGAAAGGCAGCGGAATTCGCAACAAAGGTGTCAGTGCTACAATCAACTATAATTGGACTGGTCTTTTGTGTACTTATAATGGTGTTACAGGACAGATTTGCCTTAATGTTCACATCCAGTACCAATGTCCTTGAGGAGGTTAATAAACTCGCCTACCTTTTAGCCGTCACTATTCTTCTTAACAGCGTTCAACCAGTTCTATCGGGTGATTTCTTGTTCCTGCTGTTGCATAAATTGAATACATTAACACCTCACAACTTGCGGTTATGCTGTACCTAGCCTAAAGAGTGATGATATATGTGTAATTGTAGGAGTGGCGGTTGGATCAGGATGGCAAGCAAAAGTTGCGTATATAAATTTGGGCTGCTACTACATTGTTGGTCTCCCACTTGGATTTCTGATGGGATGGGTCTTCAATTTAGGAGTTGGAGTGAGTCCAGATACAGTAGTTTACTTGGATTTTATTTTCGTTAATGTTGAGCTTGAGCGTTAAAGAAAGAGGAATAATAATAATAATAATGTTGTTGTTTTAATACAACCAGGGCATTTGGGGTGGAATGATTTTTGGTGGTACTGCTGTCCAGACAGTGATATTGGCCATCATTATTATAAGATGTGATTGGCAAAAGGAGGTAATTTGTAATATAGTTTGATTTTAAATTAAAACCTACTAGATGTAGAAGATACTATAAGCCGACACTTCTTTTTGGTGCATTTGCAGGCCGAAAATGCTCTCCATCGAGTGCAGAGATGGTCAAGTACAAGGACCACGTGATCAGCCAGAAGCACAACCCCTTTAGTACTGAACATGTTGCTGGTAAAACTTTTTAAGTCTTTAGTTCGGGCTAATTATTCAGTAGAGAGTTTTTAACAGAATAGAGATGTAGGTTTCTCTTTCATTTAACAGTATTCTTTATAATTTGGTTCCTCTTTATCTTGGAACTTCTGATTTTGGGAAGATTTCCATATTTCATTTCTTTTCAATCACAAAAGTACTTGAGGATTTTTCATTTTTGTCAAGTCAACGACGGCTGATAAGAACAATAGTCGAAGCTAATAACGACGGCTGATAAGAACAACATAGGCTTGAACAACCTCGTAGGTTGCTTACATAAGATAAGCAGTCTGATTCTCATTACCAGATCCCAGGGAGGACTTCGACAGCCTTAAACTCCCAGTTTTAGGTAGTCTTACTTCTTTTTTTTCTTTTTTTTTCCTTCTCTTAAACTTCATTTATTCATCGTACACAATTAGGTATACACAATCATTAAAAAAGAAAACAACTACTTTATAAGGATATCACCTTATGACTAAATTATAGCCTTTTTGTTTTTAAATCCTAAAAACTCTCATTTTACGTTTTTTTATATAAAACAGAGAAAGCACAGCTTAAGTCGTGACCTGTGAGGTATTAACTCCGTACATGTCCTCTAAAAGGAGACTAAGACATCCTGAGGAAGGAGAAGGTAAATAATGAATGCCTAAACCAAAATGCCCCGCATCAGCCGCTAACCAATCCCATAAATTGATTCACTTTTAATAGTGCCGCAAAACAAATTGGAAATGGGTCATGCATCTTCATAGCCGTTTTGTCGCCATTATCACCGACAACGGCATCTTAAAATGTTTGAATGGCAACTTAAGTTTAGCATAGGTAGTTGGTCAATGTAAAATGATATAGAAACACTATAATTGAGAAAAGAAGCACAAACTTTGTGATATAACTAAAAGCAGATACTAAAGAAATAGAATGAATCATCAAATTATGCTTACCATCTTTAATCTTAACAATAAAAGATAAAAGAAAGAAAAAAAGTGGTCATACAGTTGTCTTTACAGTTAAAGGAACAAGATCCATAGCTGACCACTTATTGTCGGCTCTGAACCGCCCCAGATGTCCCGATTCGATGACAAATCGTTCCCTAAAACGATTAAACTCTCCACAGCCGTCCGTACTTCCAAGTTTAACCAAAGCCTTTGACTCTATCTTCATGGTTTCTATTATCTTAATCTTCGTCTCCTTGATCAACTCCCACATTTCATCGTTTCTACTTCTGTTCACAAACAACATAAATAACCTCTCTTTACAACCTTCCAACTTTTGCAACACGCACACCATCTGAGCCAACTCGTCCGGACCCAAACTCGGGAGTCTGTCTCTGAGTTCCTTCACTCGTAGACAGATTTCTCGCTGAACTAGCCTGTTGTCTTCGCTAACCAATCTCACCACTTCGTAAACCAAGATGTTCCTCTGAAGATGCAATGATTCGGGGGCCTCGCAGATTCTTTCTACATAATCTACAAGAACATCTATCTCTCTCACTAAAACTTTGCTCAACAAAATCTGGACTGACTCCTCTTTAAGGTTTTTGCCAGCATCAGAACATAAGTAATAACCTAACAATCTTGAAACCATTAGGTTCTGCTCTATGACAGCCGCGTGCCATCTGATCCATGATGACAATTCCCATGATTCAGGGTCGGAATCGCGGCGAAATTGTGATAAGTTGAGGAAATTTCTGCCACCAAAAGAAGGATAAATGGAGAGCTGGTCTTTAAGAATGAAAGAACCCTTTGTTATGACGGAATGAATTGTGAACAGACATTTTAAGGCAACAGAAGCATCTTTAGTCCCATGCAATCGATCCATTAGAGCTCCAATACATGTAGATGCCGTGACACGAGACCCTAGACCAAAGGAAAGGACGGAAGTTACACGTTTATCTGAAGGTGGCACAGGCACGCCGTGTGCGGCGGCGCGGAGGACCGCTATGTGTATCTTTGCTTTGCTGCGTTTTGTGGATAGATTTGCCTTGATGATCGAGGTCGTGTCTTTAAGGATACCTACCAGAACTCTTGATTTCTTCGTATGGCCCATGGAATGTGTAGTACTGGCGAGGGAACGCGGAGAGTTACAATGATAGAAATGAGTCGGAATTAAAAGGCAATTTGGGTGCATTAGACATTTATAGCAAAACATAGATGTGAAGCATTGTTTGGTAGAAATGGGTAATTTAGATTATCACAAGGCTGGCGCGTTAGTCAGTTTATGGTCTTAATGTCTTACACCTTTTTGGCTTGGTCGACTTTAACATCATAATCATAAAAAATTCAAAACGCGGGTCTTATTCCATGTTCGGTTTAAGCTATCCAATGATAATCTTACACGTCCATTGGAGAATAATACGACCATTTCTTAAATGAGATTCAGTAATTTATGGTAATTAGGACATGTTTTCATATCTTGACCTGTTCCCATCGTCCGTCACATTTCTTGAGTAAATAGATATCCTTAAGAAGAGGTTTGTCCACACTATTAATTAGCATATTTTTCTCCACAGCAAAATTAAGTAATTTTTTTATGGATAAAGTTGGTGTAGTAAATGAAGCAAAAGTTGAATATTCTCGTATATTTTCATTTTGTCTACCAACTACCAAGTCTTTGATGCGCGCACATGGAAATGCAATTAACTAATTTATTTAGTAATTTTCAGACACGTTTTTGAGAATTTGTATGTTGCAACTGTTTATTTTGTTTTTGCTTTAAGAAGATATAGAGGATAGTAGATAGGCATATAGCACCTCATTATTATCACTACAACAAAGTAGGGAAAAAGCTACGATTAAAGATCAATATTTGGTAATATTTTGGAAAATAGTTGCTAAAAAGTTTACTTTTGGTGCTTCCATTATAGAAAAATAGTCATTAAAAGTTAATCTTTTGGCTATAATTGTAAAAATCGTCGCTAAAGGTCAAGCAAAGAAACGAATTTGGTGACAAATTTAAAAAAACATCACCAAATATAATTAAAACAATCAATTACGGGCAATAAAGGTTAGCAAAAATCGTAGCGAATTCCATTGTTTATGAATGAAAATGACAGTTTATCATTTATGAAACCTAATATCTGTGTCCTAGCATCCTCCTCTCTCACATTTTTGAAGCCTCATCCATCGTCCTCTTCTCTTGCGTTTCCAGGCTCCTCCACCGTCTTGCTCTCTTACATTTCTAACGTCCTCCACCGTCCTCTTTCACATTTCGAGCTTCCTTCAACGTCCTCCTTGCATTTCTAGTCTCCTCGTCATGTTCTAGTTGTTGCCTTCCAATCATCATGTTCCAGCCTCGTGCTTGTGTTCCAACCTCTCACCAATACATCATCTTCGTTACATTTTCAGTATCCATTTACTGTATTGTTTAGGTAATTTAATGACAATAATTCATTGTTACTCAGTCCTTTCATTTCTTCTTTGTGTTAATTGATGGTGGATGCTTTTTCAATTCCTTCTCCAGGTAGTGACAACCTGTTAGTTTTTTGGATAGAAAGAAAGATGGTGACTATTGCTTCAAAATCCCTTTTTTTATTAATACCCACTACAAGAAAATCGTCATATAGCGACGGAAATATACCAACGAACCATATAGCGTCTGTTAATTGCGACGGAAACACTAATCCGTCGGTTAAATGAAGATGATTACCGACGGTCCAGAAATCCGTTGCCAAAGTTGGAGGGAAATTTACGCGGGGCCTTTTAGCGACGGAAATATGTGGATGGAAATCATTCCGTCTGTAAATAGGGACGGAATAAAATATTCGGTCGGTGAACTTGTCGGTAGAAATGGTTCACCGACGATAACAAATCCGTCGCTATATTAAAGAAAGAACATTTCCGACGGTCACCAAATCCGTTGCCAAGGGTGGAGGGAAAACAATTCGGCGACGGAAATATGCCGTTGAAACTTATTCCGTCTGTAAATAGGGACGGAATTAAAATTCGGTCGGCAAAATTTGTCGGAGGGAAAAATTTCACCGACGGAAATAAGCCGTCGGTATATTAGGTTTCCAGGTTTAACTCACCGACGGTATATTTTAATTATACCGACGGATACGTTCCGTCGCTAAAATAAAATTAAAACCCTGCACAGCCGTCTTCCTTCTCTCCTTCCTCGACTCTCCTCTTCTCTTTCTCTCTCATTTCCTCCGGCGACCAACTCTGCTTCTCCTTCCGTCTTCTCCGGCGACGTGGCGACGTTCCCCTTCTCCTTCTCCGGCGACGTTGGCTGCTCCCTCTCTCCCCTTGACGTTATCCGAAGGTAAAATCGAAAAGCTTGTGGGTTGCTACCATGGATGTATTTCGTTTGAACTGGTTTGAATATTATTCATTTGATTTGTTAATTTCTCCCTCCAAATCATGTAGATAATGGTTATGAATGGTATTTTGAGTAGCACTACGTTAACTTTCCCAGATTTGGATTGAATGATAAACCATCTTAGGGTAGGTTCCCACTCATAATAGTTATTCACAGCATCAGTCATGTGTTGAATATTATAGGTTTTAGATTCAATAATAAATCTGTCCAAATTTAGTACATGTCATTGGATGCTGTTAAGAAATTAGTACATGGTCGTTTTACTGTAAATTTTAGCTTCGTTATGGTGGTATTAAATTTGGATATTCAATACTAAATTATAATTCAAGTACAAGTGAAAACAATTGGAAAGCATACTTAGAAGTAAATATCTTGCAACTGACATTTATCGGAGTCACCACTGCAAAGCTTGTGATAGTTGGTTTGAAAAATATAGTTGAGAGGAATCAAATCTTACTTAGAGAGTTTATATCAGCCCACAAAATCCAATGAGCTGCTCACACAATATACAGCTTATATCAGTACAAATACACTTATATGATGTAGGAAAAATCACATGCAATACACAATAAATTGTGGAGAAGGAATATTTGTAAAACCCAAGCCTCCAAAGATAAATCCTCACAACATTATAACTTGAATGGCTGCGGAGAGCTAAGCAGTACCAACGACTCAGCCATAGACCTATAATTATATAATTGTAAGGTTCTTTAGTCCAAAAGGGTTACAGAGAGCTAATTAAGTATCATTAACAGACTAACCTTCAATATTAAAAAATAATTTTTAAAATATTAAATAAATTTAATTTTCATATTTATTCAATTAAATTTATAATTTTTTATTTAAGTTAATTTTTTAATTGTAGTAATCTATCAATTGAACAAATACTTCAATTTAGATTTAAAAAATCAATTTTTAATAATCAAGAAGGGTTGTGGTTTAATTATTTAAATTTTACTGTTAAAAAAGGTACTTTTTTAATTTAAGAATTAAAAAAGAGGAACTTGAGGATAGAGGACCGAAGATGATGATAGGATGCATGCATATATTAGTTTTTAAATCTTCCCTCATTTATTACCTAATTGCAACTTATAATTTTTATCATTATTATTAAATAATTTTTAAAAACTGTAGAATTTTAAAAGACATGCAGTCACTTAGGGTATGCATACTACAAGTAAACTCTAAACATTTAACCCTCTTAAAGAAATAAAATTTAAAAGATTTACAATTACAACCTAGAAATTTTGTTGACGTGCGGAGTTTTAAAAAATCTACTAATACGTTATAATTATTCCTAATTAATAAAAAGGTTATTTTCAAATTACTCACATAAATTAATTATTGTTTTTAATATTACAAATTTATACGTTTTATTTTTGTGTAATAGTTTATTAAATATATCAATGAATGATTTTCG
>JANIPM010424127.1:0-10939 GCA_027478405.1 Erythroxylum cassinoides | reverse complement strand
TATTAGTATTAGAAGGAGAGCTTGTTGATATTGGGATGAATGTATGTGATGAATGATTTGGAATTGAGTTTCAATGATAATTGATGTTGTTGGATGGATTTGGAGTGGTTTTTGTGGTGTTGGAGAAGTGTTTGAGGTATGGGAATGATAGGAGAGGGTTTAGGAACCTTTGAAGAGGGCTTGAGGGCTGAAAATTTCGTGTTACCCGTGGGTTACACGGTCAGCCCGTGTGAATTCACACGGGCCGTGTAAATCCAGGCGCAGGGCACTTTTCACCCGAAGATTACACGGCCTGACCGTGTGATTTCACACGGTCCGTGTAATTTGACACCCTTAACGTCCGAATTTCAATTTTTGGTCTTCATGACAGTTGTAGATCTAGATGTCTACTTTCTAATGGTCCAAGAACAAAGTCAATCCGACATCTATAGTGAAAGTTATGGCGTTTACTCCAAAGTATGTTCAGTAGGAATTAGGGCATAAACATATCGGACTCGGTTGGCCATAACTCTTTCGTCCGACCTCCAAATGAGGCGATTCTTGAGGCGTTAGATTCCTAACATGTTTTTCTACCTCTCCATAAAAATTCATATCCATTGGATTTAAATTCAGAAAGTTTGATGGAAAAGAAGTGAGGGTTCGGATAGGAGAGCTTGATCGGGGTATGGATATACTTTGAATTTTCGAGCATATCTTGAGCTATAGAGCTCCGATTGAGGTGGTTTTTTGTTTCTAAAGGAACTAGAGACTAAGAGCTACCATTATGAAGAAGTCAATTGTGTTTGACTTTGTGATTTCGTTGTGTGGGCTCGTCTTTGCGGCTTGAGAGGTCATGCAAATGAGGACTATTCGAAGAGGGTTAAAGAGATTTCTCCGGAATAACCCTATAAGGTGATATGTGCACGTCTTATGTTTGATACTACAGTTCGATCGTTGGGCTTCGAAAACGGGGCCCAACATTAAGTGAGAGTTGGTTTATTGGTAATATATGTCTCCCCGCAGCTCCTTTTAACTAAGAAAGCCTTATGGCCAAATGAGTGCAAGTGTATGGTTGGGCTATTAGTAATGCTTAGTTCCCCACATCCATCTAAGGTGTAGTATTATGAGGATTTATTCTTAGAGACTAGGGTCCTATAAATTTTTTTCTTTATGATTTATTATGCATTGCATGCAATTTGTCAAGCATCATATATATGTGTTTATACTCATATAAACTATATATCGTGTGAATGGGTGTTGTAGGGGGATATATACTTATTTAGTAATGTCTGACTCTCATTAAATATATTTTTCAAGTTAGATGACACCAACTTTGCAGCAATGACTTCGATAAGTGTCTGTTGCAGCATATCCACCTCTACATATGCTTTTCCTTTGTTTTCCCTTGTTCTTATGCTCTAGTGTATACATTGATATGATTTAGTATATTGAAAAAATTTCTTCTTATGCACGCTAATATTATTATATTTTACTATGTATATTTATACAAGTTTGTGTTGTTATTTATTTTTTGCAAATTTGTATTTATTTCTATCACTAATAGTCAAGCCTACATGTGATCTAAGGGCTTTGAATTTTGGGTTTTATATGTTGATCATGTGACTGTTCAAGTCGTGGCATATAAAGATTGCTTATCTTGTTCAATTTATTGCTAAAATAATTTGTCACTAGAATAATAGTTTTTTAATCCTATATAGGTAAGCAATAACTGATGATCTCCATACTCAACAATCTAGACATGTATAAGCACTTAGATCTACTTATAAACATCATCATGGCAATTGAAAAAATGTTCAAGATTTTTCTAGGGATTGGTAGAAGTGACACAACTTCAAATGCCAAGGTAAAAGGTGGATTTATAAGTGCTAAAAGGTAAGGGTGGCTTAGTAATCAAAGCAATGAGAATCACAAATAAGATGCTTTTGATCATGACAATATGGAAGGTTCACATAGATAAAAGGTCAACATAGGTTAAGTAAATGCATTCTCATTTCCTTAAAGATAAAACCTTATAGAACATCAAACCTAAAACTAACACTTCCTAGACCCTAACGTAGCTACTGAACTTAGTGGAACATATCAGAGAGCGTTTCAAAAGAAAAATCAGAAATTGTATAAACATCTGAATGTAGTTTGATAGTCACCAATTTGGTCTTTTATGTAAGCTTCTAAATTACAGCTCCGTTAAGGCTATCTTACCAGACAATGCAATAAATGAAGCAACATTCATGGGTGATTTTTTGAGCTAGCCCATTTATACATCTAGGGTTTCTGATCAATATTTCAAAACTTATCGGCTTATAATTCCACTTTATATATGGTTAAGGCACCGCTCTTCATCTTTCATAAATCAATCATTATTAGAAGTTTTCAAAAACACTTACTAATTTATGTTTTGGACAATGGAAGATTAAGAACCAATAAGAAGTTTGATGGCAGGACGCTTAGATGAGAAAAACTTTAATAGTAAGAGGCTTAATTAGGTGATAAAATAAGTAATGTGAGTAGTACTAACGGGACAATATAATCTAAATTTATAACTTTAGTGATTTGCAAATTTGTTGTTTTGTAGTGTTTTAGTTTGACTTCCAAATCTTTTTTCTTATCATTCCTTGTTTTTTATGCAAAGGAACTTAAAGTCTAATGAAGAAATAAAAGAGAAAAATTGGTCAACTACAAATTTTAATTTGGTGGGATGGGAATTGAGAATTGAGTTGACAATAAAATAAGAACTGAAATTTAGATTCTATTAGGATTCTTTATTAAATAGGAAGTAGTTATAAGTTAAATATATTATTATAGTTTAGATATGCAGTCGTATTTGTTTAAAACTTAAACTTATAGAAATTTTTGTTAGAATATGATTTAAATTTATTAGGAACTCTTTCTTACTAGAATAAGAATTTTAAAAACTTTATAAAAATGTATATGCTTATCCCCTCGAGAATAACAACACAAATTTTTTTTACAAACTTAAGTTTTAAATTAGAATGAATGATGATTTCTTCTGTGTGATTCTTAGACTCTACTAGTGATTCTTAATTTTCTACCCTCTACTAATATGAGCTATATTTTCTTAATTTGTTAATTTTAGCTACTAGTTAATGCTTGTTTTATTTGTCCTACATCAAATTTAGTCTTTTTGGGTTTTAATTTATTTTAATTTAAAAATAATAGTGTCCTATTATAAGAGAATTGACTTAATACCTATGTGACTTTCACTCGTTGATAAATTTAATATCTAAGACGTGATAAAATAATTCATCCTCACTGTCACAAGTGATGAAAGATTTTATAAATGGGCGTTCCATAATTTTAATATTTTGGGGCTTTTGTTGTCTTAAGACATTATGAAATATTCCATATTATTCAATTATTACATACAAAAGGACAACATTTTGTTGCCTTTTTAAGGAGAAGAGAATAGAAAGTGCATAACCATAGCGGACAAGTAAATGGATTTCAATTTAAAGTTTTCCAAAAGTGACGAACCCCAATTGGCCTTTTTCAGAAAACAGGGGTATGAAGGAAAAGGAAACGGTAGAAAGTCCTGGAAGTAAAATACCTAGTGTAAACAGCTTGAATGATTCAGGCACAAGGACAGAGATGCAGTCCACTAAGAACGGGACGACGCGAATTGGACCAAATGTGCTGATTCATCCTTATCCTGATTCAGCAGTTTCCTAGAAGTATTTCACATGGACTATTGCTATTCTTTGTCAACAGCCAGAATAGAACCCTAAACCAATCACATTCAACCTTGACAATTACAGCAGGCGCCTTTTGTCTCAACCTTGTGTGAACCACTGTTACGTCGCCTGTGGCATCCATAATGCCAAAGTTGATCGGTAGCCTATCTAGAATGGAGTAACCGAGTTGTTTTGTTAAAAGCCATCTACAAGTTAAAAGTTTGTGAATCCCAAAGCTTGATTGGGCGATTTAGCAAGATGAGATTTGATTTTTCTTTTAATTTTGCATGCTGTTGAACATATATAACCACTCATGCATGTTGATTTCTTTATAGAATACCTGGGGACATGAAGTGGAACAAATTCAAGAAGGAAACTTTTGTATGCTTTGCCTCTACCACTGCAGCTATTATAGTCTTCACTTAATCTGCAGCATTCCATTGCACCTGCTAGTAACCAACCAACCATTACTAGGATGGAAAAACCAGTACGGTTGATGAATCAACCGGGAAAGTCCATGCGTAGCTTATGATACGAATCAAATTATAACATAAAAACCGAAAGGAAATCTTGAGTTAAAATTCTCATTGAACAATAGACTGGTTGCATTTTTACACACTCATGGCAAACAATAGATAAGTACAAAGAGATCGATGAGACTGATTTTGCATCTCATGGTTTTATCCTTAGTTTTCACGATAAAATGAACTCGTTGAAAAAATTATATGGAAGTGAAACCAAAAAAAAAAGAAAAGAAAAGAAAAAAATTAAAGCAACTTGGCAGAGCCACCACTCTTAAAGCTGTTGTAGCTTCCGCAAATGCTCTAATAGCGAAGTAGCCTTTCGCTTCGCCCTCTCAGTGCCACTCTTTGCAAGCTCTGTCAAAGGTATTACCGCACCAAGCCTACTTATACAAGAAAGATTCTCAGGATCTCTCTTGCACAAGGAAAGTAAAATAGCCCCTGCATTCTCCTTGCTGCGGGCTTGACCTGTTCTTAATAAATCTATCAAAACAGGAATGGTGCTAGCCTTTACAATGGCAGCCTTTGCTTCTTGGTTGCTAGCTAAAACTGAAAAAATAGTCAGAGCTTCATCAACCATACCATTTGTAGAGTCTGTAAGCATCTTTAATAATGCTGTTACAATTCCTGACCTCACAGCCCTGCCCTTGTTCCCCTGATAAATGCACAAATTGAACAAGGCTGTGGCTGCATCTTTCTTCCCTCTAATACTTCCATTTTGAAGCAATTCTACCAGAGCAGGTATTGCCCCCGAAGCACCAATGATTATTTTGTTCTCATCAGCAAGGGATAAGCTAAAAAGAGTTGCTGCTGCATTTTCTTTCGCTTCCACACTTCCAGCTCTTAGAACTTGGACAATAGAAGGAATAGCACCAGCAAGCATTATTAGTCCCTTGTTATTTTCATAGATTGATAGGTTAAGAATGGACGTGACAGCATTTTCTTGTATTGAAACATCTTCCGCAGTCAATAGGTTGATTAGAACAGGAATGGCTCCTGCTTCTGCTATAAGTATCCTGTTATCAGTACTTCTTTTGGATAGCGACCTGATTTCTGACACAGCAGCTCTACGCTCCTCAATTGACCTACTTGAGAGCTTGCGAACAAGTGCCTGAATGGCTACCATGTCACCACTAACATCACGGAAAGATCCATCACTCTTTTTCAATCTTCCATTTGCTAACCCAGTTGGCTGCTGAATCTTGTGCTTCTCACACCACTGTGATATTAAACTTCTCAATACATAATTGGGGGTCAAAGTCAAATGTTCAAGCTTCTGTTGAGTTTTTGGACATGTTGTGTTGCCAGAATCTATCCATCTCTGTATGTACGACCTTTCGTATGTCTGCAAAATTTCAAATTAAATCACAATTGTAAAAGAATTCCGAAGTGAATGATTTCGACGCTTCCAAGCACATATTGAGGGGGAAAAAAAAACAGTTTAACACACTGGTTTGTTCGGAAATGTTTTACCTGTCCTGTTGCAACTATAACAGGATCCCTCATCAGTTCCAAAGATATTGGGCAGAGAAAATCATCAGGAATTGTAACTGCATCAGTCTTTTTCAAGTCTTCTAAACTAGTTTTAGCTGGATTATCTTTCTTGCTATCATCAACTTCATTTGACTTGCTAAGTGCCTGATCTACAATGCAGCTTTTTGAGCTGTTACTTCCTGAAACAGTTTCTAGGCTTTCTGTAACTTCCTTGACACTACCACTGCCACTATTCTCAATATGCCAGCTTCTAGTTAACCTGTTCCCCTTTGATACCTGATTGATATCATTGTCCGTGGACTGAGTTAAGGTAGCCAAATTCATTCTTGAATTAATTGAGTCATGTCTTTCTATAGCTCTTTGCAACTGTGCTCTTACCAATACAACCTAGGAGGTGAAAAATAGTTGAGGTTGCAATCCAGTGAATGCAAACAGATAAAAGTTATCACAAAAAAGTTACATCTGAACCCGTACCTGCTCTTGTACCTCCTCTGAGATATCAAACTGATCATACGGTATCTTAGCCAAAGCATTGTGCAATTTCAATGTCACACACTGAAATTGGGAAGCAATTTCCTTCCCTTCATCCTTAAACCAAGAAATAGCAAACTCAGCAAGGTAGCAACTGAATTTTCCAGAGAGGACGCAGCAGCTATTATGGAGTTTCATTTAAAACAGTTTTTATACATAGAAAACCAAAAATAAAAAAGGAAGTCCTTTCTGAAGGATATGCATCCATTCTAGAATATAACTTTCAATAGGTCCAATCCTTACTTGGAACCAAAATAACAGATTTAAATTATCCCCTTCACAATTCTGCTTTTGGTAAAGTTAAAATCTTTACTATCTAACCACTGTAAGTAGGTATTTAGAAAATTCAAATCGTAAGAATGATAATTCAGTAAACAATAATCCAACACTCAATTGACTGTGATGTAGTCTTCGTGGAATCTTACTCCCACTTCTATTTCTAAACTCCCTCATTTAAAGAACATGAATTTAAGATTCCCAAATGAAACAATCTTTTAGGAAGTTACAAACTGAAGCACTCTTCAACAACCAATATCAGTGAATCAAACAAAAATGAAGTACTACAAGCCAGGTTATCTTCAGCGTAAGAACAATAACTAGAAACTAGAAACCAAAATAACCATTCCCCAGAATGTCTACCCCCAAAAGGAACAATAAAAGCAAAGAGAGAGAGAGTTAAGCTTACAGAACTATTAGCGGGCTCAAAACTGGAAGCAATGAAACTCAGAAGTTTTGCATTTTGAAGGGAAACAAGTAGATCAGAGCACCAACTACCAGAGGAAGAAGGAGAACAAGAAGTGGAGGCATCCAACGGCGTAGATTCACCCTTGAAATCCCTTATCTCTTCAAGGAAATGAGTCAACAAAGAAACCCGACGAACCAGATCGGTGTACTCCTTTCTGAACACCGACCCACCATCATTTCCGACAGACATTCCGGCAATCTGCCGGACGAGGTCGAGGAGGAGCACCACAGAGGCACTGCCGGCCATTGCCCTGTGGACGACGGCCGACGATAGACGTCAAGTATGAATCCTTACCTCTCTCTCCGCGTCTCTTTCTCTCTCTCTCTCTCACATAAAGCTCCAATCTTTCTGTGAGGAGGTTTATTATAATAATACTCTTATTAATGTGTAGCCTCTCTCTGATTTGGTTCAAAACTATAAGCCAGAGGGTGACATGTTCAAAGACATCGGATTTTCATCATACAGCATTTTCTTTTTAATTTTTCACGGTCTTATCTTATTGGCTTAGAAGGAGAAGAGAAATAGAAATGGATAGAAAAATTGGAAATGGAGAGAGAGAGGGAGGAGATAGCGAGATTCGTGGCACGAAGTTGTGTTATGTTGTGTGTGTGTGAGGTAGGGAGAGAGAGAGAGAACAGCTGGATTTGGAATATAGGGATTTGTCCGTCAACTACAACTGGTTGTCTACTACTAGACAGTATTAACAACTTTCCACCAATACAATTTATTTATTTATACCCCAGGGTTAAATTTGATAACAAGAGAAGATTGATTGTATTGGGATGCAAGGCTGGAAAGGAGAAGCCATCATCACCACTAAATTGTTTGTTTTTGATTTTAAGACTTGAAAACACACAGCAGCAAGCTGCACATGCAACTGAGGGACCCTTGCCTTTCTCTTTCCTTAAAAAACAGTATCCAGTTTGTTAACGGTAGTATGTTTTTCTTTTTTCCAAGTGCATTCTTTTTTTTTATCCACGATATATTTTAAGAGGGTCTTAATTATAATTTTTGCATTCCACCAAACTTATTTCATTATTTTCTTCACTTTACCTAGATTAGAATTCATTGTAAAAGTACTTTGCTTCTTTAGTAATTTTTAAGCAAGTCAACCTTTTAATGTCTGGAATTAATGGTTCATAAAATTTTGTTACGTTTTTCATATATAACACTAGACAAAAATGTGTTATATATGTTTTAATAAAAGTTCAAATTATTGTTCTTTTATAAGAAAAGATTAACTAATAATTATTTTCTAAAATGGATTATTTTTTAATGATCAAATACTATACACGATAGTTTTTGGCTAGTTATTCCATTATTTAAAAGAAGGGTTTCTGAAGAGTTTTAAACCAATTATTCAAGCAAATTATTCTAAGCTTGCAAGAGCTAGCTGTAGTTGTAGGTGCATAGGTTTTTGTTCTTTGATATTTGAGAATCATTCTCAATCCTGTGGTTAAGATGAAACTTTAAATTATAGTTACCAATTACACATTTCCTTCATGAGCATCTCTTAATTTTCAGACTTCTATTTCAATTATTATAATTTTTATACTGACATTAGAAAAACATCAGGTAATCCTACTTTCCTATAAATCAAACGCCTTAGTTGAATACATGATCATAACTTGGGTTATTACTTAAAAAAATTATAACATAGAAATACAATAGATGAGATTGAAGTTTTACTTTTAGATAAATAAAACTAACACGTAAAGTTTCCTAACTAATTATGACCGCCACATGCATTCCACGTACATATATATACCTACAGGATACATGAAACGAATATTTGATGGAAAATTATCTAATTTCCAACTTAAATGGCGTACTGTTTCCATCTTGATAGGACCAAAACCACGTGCATGCCAATCCATGAAAGCTGGTGGAAGTCAATGAGATGATCAGAACAATGAAACTTCTACCATATTACATGGAAGATGATCAGAAAAGGAAACGTAAATGAGGAGTCGTTTTGCAAAAAAATGTGCCCATTCATGAAACATGAAGAGATACGGAGATGTCCTAACATTGGATGCCCGAAAATTAGGTGATAATGAAGAAAAATGATAGTTGACAGCTTGACAAATTCCCTTCCCCACCGCTAAAACCATTGAAATAATGATCATTTTTATCCAGACACGGAAAGATCGCATTTCCAAAATCATGGGTCTTTTCTGGCTAACTAATGTGCTGTCTACCACCTGTATATCTTCTTCAATGCCCTGATCATGAGTCCACTTTTGAAGGAAAACGTCAATGGATATGAGCTAATTAATCAAACAAAGGAATCATCATCCCTCTTATTCTCCTCTTCATTTCTTTCTCTAATCACAATAAATCATTAATGAAAAACAATACTGAAAGTCCGGTTTTGCAAAATCCGGTTCTACCTCAGTTGCTTTTGAATTGGCTTTGTCAGGTTGCTTAATGCAAACAACTGTATCACTAACTGTCAATATTTCAGAAAAATTAAGCACGCAAAGAATAAAGTGACAACTAAGATTTGGTAATGCAATTTCGTATATTTTGCCTGTGTCTATGGAGCCCTCATCTAACGTAATCAACTTTCACTTGTGATATAATAGTTTTACTCAAGACTTTACTAAATCAACACACTCAACCTTTGATACTATTCCCTCGTTCTCACACCTCATGAAAGTATATCACTCTCAATAATACAACCATTTCGTACTAACCTCAACAGAAGATTTTTGCAATAATGTTTGATAATAAAGATGAGAATAAGACAACTCAAGTGATTAAATCAATAAAGATATAAATAAAGAAAAACACTTGAGATAAAAAAAACATTCCTCTATATATGCAGCCTCATCAACTTGAAATCATGAGAAGTCGTTCAACAAATATTCTGCAATGAACCTTCAAAACAATTACTGAAGAGATCTACGCCCAGCAGCCACAAAAAGATTATCAAACGAACATGTATTTCGTCACCAAGACATTTAAAAATACATCTGTACAATTTCTCACTTTATTGCACAGTTTTCCTACACAAAAATGATTAAGCAACAACCCAATTATTCATTCACATATGCAGAAACGTAGTTACCAAGAATAACTCAATAGAGCAAGTTATTGCTCACATAAAAACAAAGATATGCAACTGTACAAATTGATTAATTTTTTACCAATTTTTCCCTCACAAAAACAACTCAGTTACACAACTAATAGAGAAAACACGATTGCCTAAAATGGATAAGATCATCAAAAAATCTAGATGTCTTAGATAACCCAAATCACCAAAATAAGCTGCCAAAGACAACCCCAAATTTACCAAAAATTTTGCACATTATCCTTATTAAGATATGGTGATATTATCCCAATTAAATCCTATCTTCACTAAGATTTTATCCTTAATAGAATCTTTTGCTTCATAAATCCCACCTAAGGTGGATAACTTATAATAATGATATTCCACATATATCCAACCAATGTTTTAAAAGGCAGACCGGTGACTGAACCAGAGAAGCAACTGATTCAAGGGTCAATGGTTCAACCGGAATTCAATCGTGGGCGAACCGGTGACTAATAAGTAATAGATATAAATTTTTATTTTATATATTATATATATAAGATAATTTTTAAACATACTATTTAATTATCTATCTAATTGTAAACTTAACTTAAACTCCAAAATTCAACCTAAAAACTTCCAAACATACAAGTTTTTAAAAAAAATCACCAACACAACACAAAATAAGATAACAAAACTCGCTAATCATATTTCATCAAAAGGATTAAAAAAAATGATTACTAATCATAATATTCATTCAAGTTGAGATCAAAATCAAATGCTCCTTTATCATTTTCGATAAAAGCATTTTCAACAGATTCCAAATTTGGTTGTTCGGCAATTTCTTCATCACCTAATTTCATAATAAACAATATTAGACAAAATTACACTTGGAAATAATATATCTAATCTTTAATATTAT
>JANIPM010424050.1:0-10946 GCA_027478405.1 Erythroxylum cassinoides | reverse complement strand
TATTTATAGGATACAGAGTGAAGATCAATTCCCCATAGATGAGGGATTGATGCAATCAGATTCAAATTACAAAAAGAGATTATACAATCAGAAAAATATCTGCAGGTGGATAAGATACAGGAGCAGATTACAGATATTAGAGATCTTCCTTAATAACAAAATCCCAAATGAATAAGCTTTCCCATGAAGTGCCTATAATCGTTTATGTTGTTATCTATTATGCAGATAATCATACTATCTTCCTTGGAGAGTTTTTTTTTCTTAGGTCATATTACAATATGATGGTAGACTTAAAGTCTAAAACTCGCTCTAACATATATTTAGTTTTAACTATAATTTAAATTCTTTTTTATTTGCAAAAAAAAAGAGTTCGGCCAAATAATCTCTCTTCACGTCATTGTCAATCGGCATACCAATTCCCCATTCTATGCATATATACCGACAGTTGGTAGTTTGGTCGCCAATGAAAGGCCAACAAAGCATTGGCACGCCTGCAGATATGCTCTCAATCGTTGAGCCCCTTCCACAATGTGTCAAGAAACCTCCGCTTGATGGGTGGTTGAGGACTTCCTCTCGTGGACACCAAGTAGCAGTGAAGCTTCTATCCCTTGTTTGTTTAGTAAATTCTGGTGGTAATTTCGCCGTGTCGCCGACCACCATATCAGGCCTTATTCATCATAGAAAAGGGCAGTTGCTTTTAGCCAGCCCCATCCCAAATTCAATCAGTTGTTCAGTAGTCAACATGGTTGTGCTTCCAAAATTTACATAAAGCACTGAGTTGGGTTCCCTTGCATCAAGCCATTGAAGACACTCAAGTTCTTCTTTCCATTGGTTACATCCAATTGATCTTAAATCGTTTTCTTGCATTTGATTGAGGTGTAATTGCAGAGGGCCAATGAAATAGACAGTAGGAAACATAGATGAGAGAGTATCCAACAATTCGGGCTTTATCTCCTCAAAAGTGTGCCAAATGACTGCAGGAGCTGCAAGTGATTTCTTAATTGTTTGTGACGTGAACCGAAACATGAGATCATTGACACTTTTCATCTGAATTCCGCCAGTTGAAAATCCCTTAAATGCATGTTCTTCATTCCTGGAATGTTTTCGAGGACTTGGTCCAAATAGCCATTTTTCAAAAGGCTTTCAAGTTTCATCTGCCCCAGAAAAGCAAAACTTTAATGGAGGAAAGTGACAACCAGAACGAATAGAAAACTCAAAACATCGTCTGGAAAAGTTATGTTCTAGTAAATGAAATATGATAATTCACAAACTGAACTAATTATTTTGACAGAGATTCAAAACTAAACATAAGAGAAAATAGGTATCTTCCTCTTTTCTTATACCTTTCAAGGGTATTACGTTAGTTTATGCCCTACAACCAATCACTTTAGTTGTAGTTTAGTGAAAAATTACTTAAAGGCATTCTTTATTTTGTACATATTTAGATGTATATGATAAAATCCATGGGATAATTGTGCATTGCAAGTAAAATTATAATGATATTATAATTATGAGGTTCATATTGTATTTATATATCATTCCTAGTCATTGTTCTATTAAGATTAGATATTAATATAACGTAAAAAGATTAGCACATGTTTTGTTTTTCCTTATGAATGAAGTAGTCAATCTCATATGTTAAGGTATAGAGATACTTAAACAAACATGTGGATGCTTGTTAGAGAACAAGTTCACTGAATAGACCCGATATGAGAAATCCATTTGAAACATTACTTAAATATCTATGGAATTCTCATTGTGATGATTGTATAAGTGATTCTTTGACTTGAGGTCATCAAAGTTATCTTGTATGAGGATTGCTATGTTTTGATACTACTCATGATTAATTTTATCAAAGATCGTTTAAATGGTAGTCATTAGATGCAGCATGAACTATATGGAGATAGTTGAATGATCAAGATAGAATTCATCACCCTAAAGTAATTATGGAGAATGTTCTCTTGTTCTCGATTAATATTGATTCAGGAAATCCTTGGTTAAGGTGGAATGATATTTTGTAAACATTTTACAAATATCATTAATTGAATCAATAGCTAATGGCGGAGAACTAATATAATTGGATTCAAAATAGAATAGAAATTAATTCCATGCTGTGTGTCTAATTGAAACATTGGTTGATGAAAGGATTGAATTATACGAAAAAATCATGCACAGAAAGGTTAGTCAAAACCACTTTGACATTTTTAAATATTTGGGTGGTCATGATGTGTTGCTAGACGTCAATCTTGATTTATGATTATAAATTGTATAATTGGAGAATTAAAGATAAATTAAAAGAAGTTTTAATTTATCTAATTCTAATTATGAATTAGAATTATAATTTACAATCATTGTCAACATATTTGGGAACCTAATAGGTCTCACATATAGAATGGGTTGGAGAGAGCAAAGTTGATTTAATCAAGTATGATTTGATTATAAAGTTTGAGAAATAGTATGATTAAATATGAGATATTTATTAAATAAGAATCAATATAAGATATTGAATCTTATTTGGGCATAATTGGCATTTAATTAGAATTACTTGTAATTCTAATTAAAGTTTAATTGAAATTAATATTTAATTTCAATTAAATTACTAAAATGTCCAAAAGCTTATTATAAATAGGCTTGAGCTCTATGGAGCTAGCACTTCATGCTTAACCCTCTCTGTAAAAGTTACAGAATTCTCTCAACTTGTTCTGTGGATACCGTTACAGGCCGAACACTTGTGCGGCTATGATGGTTGAGACAGATCGGTTTAAAAATCGGTTCGAGGGATACGATGAGACAAAGATCAAGCTTCGGAATAAGGTACAAATTAAATTCCACTTTATTATGATTCGTGTTAATCATTTTATAGAATTAAAAAGGTCTTGGTTTTCGAGAAATCAAAAGTCACTAAAAAGTTTCGTGATTATTTCACTGTGGTTCGGATCAGATCCTAACCCGATTTTCCAACAAGTTCCATTGACTCACACAGAAGCAGGCGATCCTAGGTCGTGGCCTCATCTTCCTCAACAACTCATCAACCTAATACCATGGGATTGCACGTTATTGCAAAAAAAAAAAATTTAAGGGTATGACCAAGTCATGGATACCAGAGCACAAGAAATGTTCAAGCAAATCTGCTCTACCTTCGCTTCAACTCTAACGATGACGGTGGATGTGCTTATAAGGAACCCAACACCTTCGTCATAAATTTTAAGGCATACGTGAGCTTTCACTTGGTACCAAGGGTGAAAAAGGCCTCCACATCCAAGGATGCAATTTGTGGGTTATTCACAAGGTTTAGTGGTGGCAAAAGGAGTCTATAAGCTAGACTATATTCTACGGAAGGCACTAAGTGTTGGATATTTTTGACATTTTTCATAGGATTGGATAACGAGTAATTGCATTTTATTAATAATTTATCGGTTAAGTTACATAATTTGATCTGGATAAAGATAATAAAGTGACTCAATAAATAATCTGAGGGTGTACTTATTTAGTGGGTATGAGAAAAGAAGAACGGGTATGGAATAAAAAGTAACATTTGGTAAGGAACTATGATTGGATAGCTTATATTTTGGTACAATGGTAATTTTTATACCTCTAATTATAATGCAAAAGAAAATAAGTGATTCAAAATATACCAAATCAAATTCTAAATGAATTGTTAATTGATGTTTTGCCAAGGATACTTGTTTGCTGAACAATTTGAACTGTTCATATATAGAGTCAAATTGAAAAACCATCCTAAACTGAGGTAATAAAATAGGGAAGATAACGTCAGTTGCATGCTACTGTGACTGACAAAATGAGTAAGTAGTAGATTTGTTTTCCTTTTAATCTAGCAGCAAGTTAATATGCAAGTCAATGTGTATGTATACCGATTAGTCCATTTCTTCAATAGTTTTGACAAGTGTTTACCCCTTAGCTATCAGACATTCCTTCTTCGTCATTTTCACTTAAGTGTTTGTTTTCTGGTGTCACTAACCAAGATTAGGCCACAGGCTGTTACGTTTGAAACTAAAAGAGTAGGTCAAAGTACATAATGGCAAAGTATCGCTTACATTGTCAAAATCATTACTTTACTTCATATTGGCTATTGACAACTACATACATGATTAATAAATATGATAAAATATAGTACAATCATTGCCACAATGCCACTTTAATTATATGAATGTTCACGTAGTCGGTTCATATAATCAATTAACTTCTTTTCCTACATGGCTTGATAGTGGGTTTAAAACTTATGAAAAATTAGGTAGGCATTCATTACACTAGGTTTTTCTTTTTAATACTTAAAGCTTACCTACGTCTTGGCTTTCTTCTTTGACACTAGTCACCTAACTTTCGGTTAAAATGAGTCAGCTTTCTATAGACTATGCATAGCCTTCAAATAGTTACATAAATACATTATTCTCTAATTGAACAAAATAGATAGAACTCAAATAGTCACACAAATACATTTTTTTAAAGAACATACATTTCATCAAACACCTTATATGCATCATAAATTTATCCCAACATCACAACCAAAATCATGTCTTGTCCCTTATATCACTAACATTTCTACTTTAAGTTGTTTTGTAATCACAAAATACACAAAAAATAAAAGAAATCAAATGCCCAAATATAACTATCATCCAATATATGAAAATACCTTCAACAAAATACGACAATGGTCAGAGAAGACAACGCCGACGAGCAGAAGACGTAGCAAAAAGACAACGTTGACAGCAGACAAAGTAGAGAGGAGAGAGTGCGGGAGACACAGTAGGAAGAAGAAAGAAGGAGACGCAAGGGGAAGGGGGGACTTCTTCGGGTGAGTTTTAAGTTAAACAAAATGACATCGTTTGGTGTTAAACCAAATGACGTCGTTTTCTTTAACTTAAAAACACTAAAACAGAAGCAGATCACAACATTTACTTTGAAAATTTACTGACGGATTTTACCGAAGGAAATTTTCCGTTGACAAACTCATAACTTTATTATTCCGCCAATAATTCCCGTCTTATTTACCGACTGGAATTTGATACCGTAGCAAATTAATTTCCCTCCATATTTAGCGATGTATATTATTATTGTCACTAAATGAAATTTTTCCTAAAAATTTTTCCAACAGAAATAAGATTTCCATATGTAATTTGCAACGGTTTATTTTTCGTCGGTAATTTTCCATCGCTAATTCTTGTTTTCTTGTAATGAGTATAGATACATCTGTGTCATTAGTCGTGTATTTTCAAAAGAAGAATATGAATAAAAATGCATTTCCGTTGGTAATTTGCAACGGTTTATTTTTCATTGGTAATTTTTCATCGCTAATTCCTTCTTTTCTTATAATGAGTATAGATACATTCGTGTCATTATAAGTGTGTTTTCAAAAGAAGAATATGAATAAAAATGCACTCATGATGCAAATCGTGCATATAATTCAATTTATTCACTGAGGAATATATCCTAAATTATGGTCATGTGTTAGGCCATATTCAGGCTGATGAACTACAACAATAATGATGTTTGGTAGATTGTTAAAATAATTTATAGAAATATAAATAAATCATGTCATATTGAATATGAATAAGTTAATTCGGTTTATTTTATAACTTTTCTAGTTGTTAAATTGTTATAATTATTAGCACTAGGGGTGGAAATGACCCAACTCGGCTCGACTCCCTGAGCTATGGATTAAAGTTTAGTTTTAAAATTGTAATAGAAGCCTTTTTAATTTATGTATTTCATTGATATAAGCAGCCCCTATATTTACATAACTTAGTCGTTTTTTATAAGAAATTTTATACTTTAATTAATCCTTATGATGTAGCTTCCTATTATGTAAAGTCAATCCCTAAATTACAACTTACTTAATATATACATATTCTGTAACTCTCCTCCTTAAGCTAGTGCATGTTCAGCTTGTTACAAATATAATCAATCCGAATCTCATGTAAGGCTTTTGTGAAGATATCTCCTAGTTGCTTTTCAGATTTCACATATTCTACTGAAATTAAACCTTGATGTAGTTTTTCTTGAACAAAGTGGCAATTAATTTCTATATGCTTGGTTATTTCATGAATACGAGTTCAAACCTCTCTTACTTATGATTACCTCAACTCCCAAGAAATAGTTTAATTCTCCTTAATCTTTTGTCTAAAATTGAGAGTGGGGAGAATATTTAAAAGATAGGATTCATGTAATGTCATTTCTAGTAATAAAAATGTCATCCACATATACTACAAAAAGAATGATGCTAGCTTTAGATTATCTATAAAATACAGAGAGATCTGACTTATTTTTCTTCAGTCCAAATGTTTTAATTACCTAACTAAACTTTCCAAATAAAGCTTAAGGACCTTATTTAAAATCATACAAAGATTTCAGAAACCAACAAACTTTTCTCCCTTTGAGAAACAAACTTAGAGGTTGCTCTTTATAAACTTTTTATTGGAGATCATCATGTAGAAAAGAATTTTCGATATCCAACTACTACAGAGGCCAATTCTAAGTAGCTACTATAGAGATAAACAGTTTGATAGAAGCAAGCTTAGTAATATGAGAAAAAGTACTAAAGTAGGCAATACCACATGTCTATGCATAACCTTTCGCAACAAGATGAGCTTTTAGATAAGCAACTGATCCATTGGAGTTTTCTTCAACTGAAAAACCAATTTGCATCCGATAGCTTTCTTTCTTATAGGTAAATGTACCAAGTTCCAAGTACCATTGTCATGTAAAACATTCATTTCCTCTATCATAGCATTACACTAGCCATAATGAGATAAAGCTTTATAAATAGTTTTAGGAAGGGAGATGAAATCAAGTTATGCATTAAAGAACAAAATGAAGAGGACAAATGATCATAGCATACAACAAAGGAAATATGATAATTACATTAACACTTAGCTTTATAAAGAGAAATAGGGAGATTATAAGTAAAAAATGGATCCAATGATGAAGGTACTAGTCCAAGACATAGATCAAAAGGATCGTGCCATTAAGAATAGATATGAACAATATGAGGCTTAATGGGAATAAGAACAAAAGATGTAACATTATAAATTAGTAAACCATCATCCTTCCCTTAACTTGTATGGACATAAATTGGATAATAAGGTGTGAGCTCTAAAAAGTTAATATCAATAAAGATAAGATACTTACCAAGGGTAAGACAATAACATCTACAACCATTTGTCTTTAAAATTAACCAAGGAAAATACAATTTAAAGATTTGGGGTCTAATTTAGTGACCTAAGGATAAACATCCTGAATGAAATAAGTGCAACCTAATATTCAAGTTTTAATAGGAATCAATGACTTAGCGGGAAAGAGAACATTGTAAGGGTTCTCATTATGAAGAATGGATGACTACATCCGATTTATTAGAAAACAAGTTATACAAACTACATCAACCCAAAACATTTTAAGGCCATTCATTTGAAATAATAGGGCTCTGGTAGTCTCAACAATGTGTTTATTCTTTCTCTATGCTACACTATTTTGTGATTATGTATCTACACAAGATGTTTGATGAAGGATGTCATCCTTGGTCATGTAGCATTAGAATGGTGCATATAAGTATTCTTTAGCATTATCACTTTGTAATTTATGAATTATAACATTAAATTGAGTTTTAATCTCAATAGAAAATTCACAAAAATGAGAAAAAATTTAGTATGTTTTTAAAGTAAATATAACCATGTCACTCGAGAATAATTGTCTACAAAGGTAACAAAATACTTATATCTAGTTTGAGATACAAATAGATAAGGACCTCGAACATCTGAATGAACCAATTCAAAAGGAGAGCTAATTGTTTATTAACCCTATGACTCAAGCTATGGTGATGATGTTTTGCAAAATGATATGACTCGCAATCTAAGGAAGACAAGTTATGGTATTGAGAACACAATTTCTTAAGCAAAGGAAGAGAAGGATGCCCCAATCAGTAATTTACGTCAAAGGGAGTTACAATCCCAAAAACAAGCAATGGGCTTTGTTATTTGTGTGTCAAGTATGTAAAGACCACCAAATTCATATCCTTAACCAATAATCCTCTTCATTATAAGATCTTTAAAAAGGTAATAGTTAGGAAAGAATGAGATATAACAATTAAGAGTACAAGTAAGTTTACTAACATAAATTAAATTTAAGGATAAATGATACAAACTTAAGAAAAATGACAAGGGGATTAATGGAGATGGGATGACTATGCTAAAACTAACAACATAAAAAGTTGACCTATTAGCTAAAGTAATAGGAGAACTAGATTTATATGGCTTAAATATATTAAAAAAGATTGGAATTACTTGTCATAAGATATGTGGTACCAAAATTTGTGACCCATTTGGAACATGTATTTGATTTACCTAAGTTAGTGATAATAATGACATAGGTAGATGAAGACTTCAATGATTTTTAGTATCAAGAGAAATTGACAAATTCATCTACTGAAATTAAGACGAACTAAAAATATATAGATGCTGAGGAGTATTATATAATTTTTTATTGATTACTTCACTTGATATATTTGGTTATACTCTATGAAGAAGAAATCTAACATGTATACTTTATTTCCTAAATTTAAAATGTTGGTGAAATTTTTTTTCATACTAAAAATATTTCGATTTTCTCAAACAATGGAAGGGAGTTTTAAAAGCTGATTATGATTTTTAATTCATGTGGGATTTCTCATTTAACTACACCTCCACACACATTTGAGCATAATGGTACCATAGAATGCTTTCATAAATGTATCAAGCAGCTATACTTTCTTTACTTCATTTTGCATCACTCCTATTACATTATAAGTCTTATGCTTTCTTAGGTGATGTTTATTTATTAAATCTTCTTCCCTCATTAGTCTTATATTTCAAAACTCCATTTGACATGATCATTTGTAGGTCCCTAATTATAAGTGTCTTAAGACATTTGCATGTTTGTGTTATCCTTGGTTACACCCATATACCACTTCTAAACTTCAACCCAAGTCTATTCCTTCCATTTTTCTCGGTTACTCTATGTTTCATTAATTTGTATATAAATGTCTTAATCCTATAACTAATCGTTTGTATTTATACTGACCTATCAATTTTATTGAGAATATCCTTCCTAATTAAGTTTGCAAAGATCTTATGAGTTCATTTGAAGTTCCTTTTCAAGAGTTTTCAATCAAGGATGAAAGTCATCAACGGAGGTTATATTGAAGTGAAAGGGAAGGGAAACAATGTTTTAAAAACATTTTCAGGTATCAAGTTGATTACTATTATTTATGCCAAAATTGGATAAAAATCTTCTTAGTATGTAGTTGAAAAAGGTTAATGGCATAAACTTTTCTAAAGATGATTGCATGATATCTTCTGCAAATGGAGCTAAATATTAAGAGCAATGTAAAAAGAACAAGTTATTCCTTATTGCATACTTTGTAACTTTTATAATAAAAAAGTGAAGAAATGGTGAATGAATTTACTATAATTGTTGTGGTTGTTTAAAAAAACACCTAGGAATAAGAATAATGATAATGATAATACCGAAAATTTAGAGAAAGAGTATGTTAAAAGTAAGAGTTTAAATAATATTTAAGTTGTTAAACCAATAGAGATGAAGCTAGTGGCAAATTTTGCAGGCTAAGTGTTTTGATAAGTCCCTTCCTTCTTAATCATTTTGGATTACATTACTTATTTATATTATTGACATTATTTTTTTGTTTCCATTTCTATGTTTATCTTGTTTAAATTATTCAATGAAACTGAAGGAAATCAATATTTAAAAATTTTAAAAATTTGCATTTAACATCACTGAATTTCATGAATAAAAGCTTAATGAACCAAGAAACTACTTAAAGTAATTACGTGGCTCAAAGCTAAGAGAACAACTTTTTTACATCTCTTAATGTGATTTATTGAGTGCCCTATAAATTACATGTTTTACTTTTTCTTTAGGCCTAGTTTAGTAACAATCATGTTTTTAAAAATACTTAAAAACTCATTTGGATTAAGTATGTAGGAAATCATATTAAACGAGGCTTTTCTATTATTTAGGTCCTATGTTCAATGCTTAAGTCCTTAGTATAAGTCCAAAAAATGAATTTTAAAACAATTATTTTCTTTTTTAGTTATTATTCTGATCAATTATTAAGTGATTACATACTATGAGGGAAGAAAATTCACTTAATAAAACATACCATTAAAAAGCTGAATAAGATTAATAGAAAATTCAAATCCAAAACACAAGCTCACAAAACTTCAAAGTTTAAATCAAGCTAAGAGGTCAATTTACCAATTTGTATTCTTTTCTCACTTTTAAATCAAAGAAATATTTCATTCCAAGTCCTAGGTATTAAGTCATAAAACTAGATCTATATACTTTTTTAGTCCATCATTCTCCTTTTTTAAGTCCTAAGACATTTTATTTTGGTTTTAAGTCTTAAGACACAAATTTAAGCATTTTCTCCATTTCAAATCATAAGATTCTTTTTAGGTATTTTATAAAATTGTAACTAAGATCGTAAAATTATAAGTATTCAACTATTCACTTAGGCTATATTTAGTTGGACGTAAGGTTTTTAATAGAACGGAACGGAATGGAGTAGAATAGAATGGTTTATAAGGGAATGGAACGTAAATGGATGTATAATATTAGGGGCCGTTTGGTTTCACTTTTATTTTTCTGTTGTTATTTTTAGTTTCTGTTTCATGTTTTTGGTTTCTGTTTTTTTCCTAAAAAAACGAAACCTGTTTGGTTGAGATTTGTAATATAAAAACTGAAAATAAAAACCTGTTTGGTTGAGATTTCTAATAAAAAACTGAAAACAAAAACATGTTTGATTTTATTAACATATTTCTATTTTTGTAATTATACTATTATGTGTAATAATTATAATACAATACATTATATTTTTAAATTAATTAATTATCATTATAGCTAAAATTAAATATATGCTAATCAAATATTATTAAAAA
>JANIPM010424037.1:0-10949 GCA_027478405.1 Erythroxylum cassinoides | reverse complement strand
TCTAATTTAAATTTTTCAAAGAGTTGGAAATATTATTTTAAATTATGAAAATCGATAACTAGAATTAAACAAAGCTTGATATTTTATGCATATAATTTGATTATGAGTACATAAGATGCATACTTTATTTATATGGTTTATATTTATATTAGATGCACGTTAAATTGTATGTTTTATATATGTGATATTTTACATTCAATTTTATGTTTGATGAAACGAACGAAATTAAATCCCTCATTAAAATATTAAGTACATGTTGAGAATGTAATTATTGCCTTCCATTGTTATAAGAATAAACCAGAGTCTTGTTTATTGTTAGATTTGTTAAGCAAACTTAAGGTCACTTTATCTCGAACATGTTTAATCTTATGACATTGGGTCTACTGAACTAAATTTGAGTGATTCAGATGAGCAAACTCATGATCATATGACTTTAGAGGCAGGGTTAGGAATGAAATATGAGATATATTTTGGTAAGAGTTATCACCTAACAGATTTGAGAGTTACATGAGATGTGATTGATAAAGTTATTATCTACCTAATTTAAGTTTAATTCATTTGTTGAGCAAACTCAAGATCAACTGTATTTAAATGGGATCCTAGCCCACTAGAAAGATTAGCATAAGCTTTTTGAATAGTTATGAGGATTATTATTTTGAATAAAATGATGGGAGTAGCCAGATATATGATTAAATTCCTAATCTTTTTTGGTAGTCATGACATATAATTAATTACTAACTTTTCTTACTTTTATATTTTGTTCTGAGTGGAATTTACCTTGTTTAGTATAGTTGATACTAAGTTAGTGAACCTAATTTCTTGGACATAGGTTATGTTTAAGAAGAGTTCTCAAAGTTAGAAAAGGAAATTTTATGCACATTATGCAATGTTGCTATTAATCCTTGTTGAGGATTTGATGTTAAAGTTTTAAAATATGTCAAAATCATATAGATAACAAAATGTGTTGACATTTTAAGTTGACTAATGTCTCATAAATTTGAATGACAACATGTAAGATGTATGTCAAGATCATGTTGGCAAGATGCAAGAGGTTGCATATGGTAGAGCTGAAAGGTATAGTATCTTGTTGGAATTATTCCGCTTAATTTAGCCTATGAAAAGTATAAACATGGACATCAATTAAAGACATTTGTTATAGTTTGATAATAGTTATCATTAGAAGAAAATGATTGCACGAATTTTCTTGGCTATACGAGATATGATCGAGATTATAAGCATTTCTAATTCATGCTTATGAGTATTTGATACTGAATTTAGATTTAACATTATTACAATGTTCAAAGCATGATATAAGCATTTCTAGTTCATGCTCATAAGCATGAATTCATGCTTATGAGTATTTGATACTGAATTTAGTTTGTATATGTTGGATTAAAGGAGATTGATGCTTAATATAAGTGGCAAGAATACAAAGTTAGATAACTGAGATTATCCTTTTATGTCATGTTGGTAAAATCAACATAATGAGAATCATAAAGTTGCATACAAGGATATATGTATCCTTTTGATTATGAATCATATGAAACTTGTCAAGTTGAAGAAGAACCAAATCAGCCTTTAGTGAAAAGATGATGATGGTATTGAATTGTTAAATTTATACATGTGATTTATTGGATGGAATAATAATTCATAAAAGGATGATACTTATATTTCATTAGATTACTAATGGATTTATGTGATATAATCATATGTATTAAATGAAATATTGATTTAAAATTATGAAAAGTTCAAAATGTTTAAATCTAAGTAGAAATTAAGCATTGAGAATATTGAAGCATTTCGATGAGATCAATTTGGTGAGTTTTAAATTTTCAGTTATTTATAAGGAATGAGATTCTCTGGTGTATACCTTCACAACTCAATTCTATAAGAGTATGATTTATATAAGGAGGATAATACAATATGAGTTATTGTATGATGTAATATTTCTTCTGTAGCCATACCTAGTACAATGACTTACCTTCAATAGTTTCAATTTAATCAATTAGCAAGATTCCATATTAGATATAAAACGCTAAGTCTTTGAAAGAGTCAAAGTTATTGATTTAAGGATGTAATGCTTAGTTGAAACAAATATTATCCATTAAGTTTAGAACTAATTAGGTTATAAAAGGTTATGAGATATCCAAAAGGTTGGATATAATCTTATAGGTCTATTAAACAAATTATTTGTTTCAATGTATACTTATAGGAGAATGGTTCTTAGGATACTTAGTTAGAGTCAGATGCAATTTGAAAGGTTCAAATGTCATGATTGGACATCTAATTGGAACTAGTGCTTTTATTGATAAATTTGATGTATATTTGAAAGACTGAGACCTTGAAAGATTCACCTTTATGATGAATTCAAAGAGTTTGTTTTGGAGATGATTGTGAATTTATCATGTCACAAAAAAGGGTCAATGGGAGTATAATTTTCCTCTTCAGTGGGAGTATGTAGAGACATATTGCTCACATAAAACAATAATTATATTTTTTATTGTTAAAAACATAATTATCCAAGAACAACTTTTGTTTGATATGGAAAGGTGATAGATTGGAAGTTGTTCACCTATTATAAGTCCAAGTACATAGATAATGTACTAAAGATGTTTAATATTTGAGATATCAGATAATTATGAAGTATTAAAGATATCTATTATTCGAGTTGATATTTGAGTTCAAGGTTATATGGATATTTAATTTAGAAGTAAATCTTAGTTAAGGTTTATTTACTTAGAATAATATCATTCATAATTGAAAAGGTTCCAATGTAGCAATGGTTGTTAATTAAGCCATCATACATTTTTCATTTAGTGGAAATGATTAATTGGATCAATAAGTTCTTTAGTGAACATGATATAGTTCCTTGTATTGTTCAAGACAGTAATGTAATATAGAACATTAGAGTCATTGGGCATGCAAAAGGAGCTAAGGTCTCATCAATGATCCAAAGATGTATTTAGGCAAATATTCTTAGTTATGATGATAATTAAAATGGAAGTTGAAAGATTTAAGCAAGTGTTTACTATAGAAAATTTTGTAAAATTCTCTCATTAAGCCACTGTCCCAATAGTAGTATAATTGTCATTTGTTGATATGGTATAAGATACTTAAACAATTGGCTTAGCGCAAATGGGAGATTATTAGTTTATTCCCTACAACTAATCAGTTTCGTTGTAGTTTACTGAAAATTATTTAAAGGCATTCTTTATTGTGTATATGTTTAGATGTATATGATAAAGTCTATGGGATAATTGTACATTGCAAATGAAATTATAATGAGATTACAATTATGAGATTCATATTGCATTTATGTATTATTCCTAAATGTTACTAGTCATTGTTCTATTAAGATTGGACATTAATAGAACGTAAAAAGACTAGCACATGTTTTGTTTTTTCTTATGAAGGAAGTAGTAGATCCCATAGACTAAAGTATAGAGATACTTAAACAAATGTGTTGGTAGTTGCTAGAGAGGAAGTTCACTGAACAGACTCGATATGAGAAATCCATTTGGAACATTACTTATATGTCTATGGAATTCTCATTGTGATGATTGTATAAGTGAATCATTTGACTTGAGGTCATCAAAGTTATCTTGTATGGGAATTGTTATGTTTTGATACTACTTATGATTTATTTAGACATAGGCCATTTAATCGGTAGTCATTGGTTGTAGCATGAACTATATGGAGATAGTTGAGTGATTAAGATAGGATTCATCACCTTAAAGTAATTGGAGAGAACGTTTCGTTGTTCTCGATTAGTATTAATTCAAGAAATCCTTGGCCAAGGTGAAATGATGCTTTATAAATAGTTTACAAATGTCATTAGTTGAATCGATAGCTAATTGTAGAGAACTAATATGATTAGACTCAAAATAGAGTAGACATTAATTTCATACTCTATGTCTAATCGGAACATTGTACGATGAAAGGATTAAATTATTAAAAAAATTATGTGCAAAAAAGTTAGTCAAAACCACTTTAACATTCCTAAACATTTAGGTGGTTATGATGCGTTGCTAGACGTCAATCTTGATCTATGATTGTAAATTGTTTAATTGGACAATTAAAAATAAATTAAAAGGAGTTTTAATTTATCTAATTTTGATTATGAATTAAAATTAGATTTTATAATTATTGTCAACATATTTGGGAACCTAATGGCTACTCACATATAGAATGGGTTGAAGAGAGCAAAGTTAATTTAATCAAGTTGGGCTTAATTGTAAAGTTTAAGAAATTGTATGATTAAATATGAGATATTTAATAAATAAAGATCAATATGAGATATTAAATCTTATATGGGCATAATTGGTATTTAATTAGAATTATTTGTAATTCTAATTAAAGTTTAATTGAAATTATAATTTAATTTCAATTAAATTACTAAAACGTCCAAAGCTATTATAAATAGGCTTAATATCTATGGAGCTAGTACTTCTTGATTAACCCTCTTTATAAGAGTTACAGAGTTCTATCAACATATTTTGTGGATACTGTCAGAGGCTGAACACTTGTGCGGCTATGGTTGTTGAAACGAATTGATTTTAGAAACGGTCCAGGGGATACAACAAAATAAATATCAAACTTTGGAATAAGGTATTAATTAAGTTTCCATTTTATGATTTATGTTAATCATTTTATTGAATTAAATAGATCTTATTTTTTGGGAAATAAAAAGTCACAAAAAAGTTTCGTGATTATTCCACTGCTGTCAGGATCGGATCTCAACCCGGTTTCCCAACATGATTTAGTTTCTCCCAAGTTTTTGTTGTAACCTAGTTCACTACTTTGGTAACTAGGTATGGGGAGCAGACATGTTTTAGAATAGTTTCTGGCTGGAGAAGTGATTGAACTCGCCCCCTTATTGGTTGTGCTCGCTCCAACTAGTTAAAAAGACCATGTAGTGAATGGAATGATACGCATACTAAGGTATGTGCTCACGCTTTTCATACATATTAATTGTAATAACATAATTTGTTACATGACAAAGAGGGAAAATAGCTTAGCCATACATGTGTATTGTAATGATATAGTATATATAGAAAGAATAATACAAAGTAAATGATTTCATTCTGTGTTCTAACATTCCCCCTCAAACAAGAGGTTGCTGAAGTCAGCCTGAGTTTGTTATGGTTTTGAATGAACAGAGAATGAGTTAGCAACTTAGTGAAGCAATCTGCTACTTAATGAAACGAGGGTATATAGTGAACGTTGATAAAAACTAAAAGTATGAGATCACAAATAAAATGGATGTCGATCTCTATATGTTTACTATGTGCATGCTGAACTGGATTGGAGGCAAATGCACGAGCACCTAGATTTTCACACCATATCATAGATGGTTGTTATAAAAATAACCCAAGTTTAGACAGTATTGAACATATCCACTTAAGCTCAGTTGCACCATCTGCTAGAGCTCAATATTTAGACTCGGTGCTTGAGCAAGAGACAACTCTTTGTTTACAAGAGCTCCAAGAAACCAACATGTTTCCAAGATATACACAAACATAAACCATGGATTTTCAATCATCGATATCGATGGCGCAATCTGCATCAGTAAATGAAGTCACCTGAAGAGATTTAAAAGGCTTGATATGTAGACCCAGTTGATAAGTACCTTTAAGATATCTAAGAATACATTTTACTCTTTAAAAGTGAGTGTCAGTGGGCTGAGATAGAAACTGACTAAGTTTATTCACTGAGTAAGCTATATCAGGTCTAGTGGTGGTAAGATAGTGAAGAGATCCAATAGCTTGACGGTACAGAGATGGATCTTTCCTAGGTGCTCCATCATTTTTTGTAAACTGACGTCTAATGACCATTGGAGTTAGTACTGGTGCACAGTCCATCATATTAAATTTTTTCATGATATCAAAGGTATACTTAGCTTGACTCAAATGAATGCCCATATTGTCTCTGCAGATTTCTATCCCAAGAAAATTGTATACGTGATCAAGATCCTTCAAGGAAAATAAATTGTTTAGCTTCAGAACTAGAGACTTTAGGTGGCTGGGATCATTATCGGTGATTAGTATATCATCGATGTCTATGAGAATAAAAAATGTGAACTTCTTCGTACATAGGAAGAAAAATGATACATCACTTTTACCATTCTGAAATCTCCAGCTCAATAATGCCAGGCCTAGTAGATTGAACCAAGCATAAGGTGCTTGTTTGAGTCCTTAAATCACTTTTATCAGTTTGCACAAATGATTTGGACATCAACGATCACAAAAGCCTTTTAGTTGGAGCATGTAAATATTTTCTCAAAGAAAATCATTTAGGAACGCATTATTAACATCCAATTGTCGAATTTCCTAACCGTAGGTAACAACAATGGTGAGAACAATTTGGATTGTTGTTAGTTTTACCACAAGACTAAACATTTATCCATAGTCAATTCCTGGTGCCTATTGGAATCCTTTTATGACAAGCCTAGCTTTGTGCTTAAGAATGGAGCCATCTAGTTTAAGTTTGTTTATGAAAACCCATTTTGTAGTTAACCAATTTCTATGTACCAGTGTAAGGAACAAGGATCCACATCTTATTTTGCTGAAGAGCTGTGAATTCATCAATCATGGCTTGTTTCTAGTGTAATAAGGCCAAGGCATCTATGACATTTCGAGGTTCTATGAGTTGACCTAAATAGATAGATTTTTTTGAGTGGAGTAACCCAACAAATGGATGTTTGGGTTTGTATATACCATCATTTCCTCATGTAGTCATTGGGTGTGTGTTTGTTTCGATTGGTTTTGTTTCCTGTTCACTTCTGCTTTGCCCACTCGAGCTCAATCCATTTGTTAAAAAAGACCCATGACTTGATAAATGAGGCTCATATGAGGAGCTGTTGGAGAATTATCCATTGAGCCAACTTGTTCTTTGTTAATGTTAGAGATTCTATAATGTTACTACTCTCAAGATTACGGATGATTTCTTTATTTAGAGTAATAATCAAAGGGATAACGTATTCATTCTCGGTAGATTTCATTCGTTGATTTAGAAATCCTACAGTGCATGGAAAAAGTGAAGCATCAAACACAACATGTTGTGATATGTATATTTTTTCTGAGGAGTTGAGACACTTGGAGCCCTTGTGTTAAGGAGCAGGTCCAAGATAAATGCATTTCTAACTGCAGAATTAGAACTTAAGCTCATTGTATGGTTTTAGGCAAGGATAACATGGACATTCGAAAAGTTGCAAGGTTTTATAATCAGGTTCTATGTCGTAGAGCTGAAATAGAGGAGTTAATCCTTCAAGCGTAGGTGTTAGTAACTAGTTGATGCAATATACAACCATTTGAAAAGCATCTATCTAGTATGTGAGGGGTAACTAAGCTTAAGCTAGTAATGTTAAACCCATCTCAACAATATGTCGATGTTTGCATTCTGCTCTCCCATTTTATGCAGAAGTATAAGGGCATGTGAACCTCATTTCGATTCCTGCTACTTGTGTAATACTCGTAAAGGGTCTGTATCCAATTCCATTATCACATTATATTGTTATGATTTTTGTGTTAAAGTAGTTTTCAACTTGTGCTCGAAACAAGTTAAATGCATTCATTAAAGTAGTTTTTAACTTATGCCCAAAACAAGTTAGATGCGTTCATACTTGTGTTTCAATGCATATAGATAGGTATATCTATTGTAATCATCGACAAAATGAATATAGAAACGATGGCCACTTACTGATTGAATTGGTGATGGTCCCCAAAGATTTGTATGAACTAACTCCAAAGGAAAAGAAGCATGAGACACAGCTTTGGAAATTGGTAACTGTTTTGATTTGCCATATTGACATGCTTCATAAACAAAATTCAGATGTTGAATGTTCATATTGCATTTATTCAATATTCGCTTTAGAACTCTATCACTGGGATGTCCTAGTTTGTAGTGCCATTTTAAGAATTCTTTCCCTTTCTGTGTAAGTGACGCCATATAAACTTAAGCCACTGGAGCACGTTCAGACATCTGATACATTCCTTGATTTGCTATCCCGAGCACCAAAGGACAACCTGTCTTCTTGTCCTTCACAACACAACTGTCATTAGTAAAATGAACATCTATTGGATTGTCCTTAGTGAGTTTATTAACACTCATAAGATTTTTAGTTGTAAAAGGGACTAGTAGTACATCTTTAAGATGGAGTCTAGAGTTAGATACGGATAAAGATGTGGAACTTATTCCAATTATGCAAGTTGGTTCTTGAATGCAAGTATAAAGATGACTCTTTCCTATATGATTGAAATTCTCCAATTGATTAACGTATGGAGTCACATAATAGTTTGCTTCACTATCCATATACCATGATGGATCATAGATTGTTTGTGGATGAGTATAGTACCCTTATGATGAATTAGCATAGAAAGCTTATGGAGCATAATGGTTCCCAAAACCTCGACCAAAGTTAGATGGAGGTTGAAAATTTCTATCGAAATGATGGTAGCAGTTTGCTACCACATGTCTTGGCTTTTCACATAGGTGACAATATGGTCGATTTCCATTGTTAAAGCCTCCTCGATTTCCCTGGCCTTGATGTCCTCAAGAACTACCATGTGATCCTCTATAGGAACCTTGCTTGATGGTATTATTTGAGGTTTGATTATTAATGTCATCACGTTGAGCAACATTCGTAGTGGGTTGAATAGATAGAGTCAAGAAATGGTTGAGTTGCTCTAAATGACTCTCGAAGGCAAGGAGAGTAGATTATGCTTCAATCTAGGTAAGGTTAGGTTGATCAACCAACTTTACTATAATAGCACTATATTCTGAGTCAAGATTGTTTAATGTATGGAGAATAAGATTTTCTGTTGCAACAGGAGCTCCAACCAGTATGAGCTTATCTGCAACACTTTTCATTTTACTGATATACTCATCCATCTTCATTGAGTTTTTACATGTTTGATTAAGCTCCAACTTGAGCACCATAATGCGTGATTTCATTGACGTACAGGTGAGATCACGAGCACCAGGCCAAAATTCATGAGCACCAGCCCAAAAATCACGAGTTGTTTGGCAGTGTAGCAGTTGAGTTCCAACTTCTTGGATCATTGTATTACGTAACCAACAAACTAGAAATCGGTCAATAGCATACCATTCTTTGAAGATTAGATTTGGAGTCATTTCTGCCCCTTCAGAGATGTATCTAGAGGGCATTGAAGCAGAGCCATTGATATGTAACTCAAGGAGGTTTCCTTCGATAAGTGGTAAGACAATTGATTCCTACATGAGATAGTTTCCCCTATCTAGCTTGATAGAGGTTGTCTGGCTGGAAGAATTAAAAATAGAGTATGTTTTAGAGGTGTGGATAGGCAGGATAGAAGTAGCAAAAGATGTGGAAGATACCATTGAAAAGGCAATCAATGAAGAATAAAACACTCTGATACCAAGTTAGAAAGACTACGCATTGAATGAAATGATAGGCACACTGAGGTGTGTGCTCACGCTTTTCATATGTATAAGTTGTAATAACAGAATTCGTTACATGATAAAGAAGGAGAATAGCTTAGCTATACACATGTATTGTAATGATACAGTATGTACAGAAGGAATAATACAAAGTAAATGGTTTAATTTTGTATTCTATCACAACTCCCACCTGACCAGACGCCTTTGCTCCCTTTCCAAGATAAACTGGTAAGCTTGCCATATAATAGCCTCCTGTTTCCTAGCAAGAGCATAAGCTTGCTATAATGATGATGGATCCATCATCTTTACCGTTAGTTCCAGCTCAGGCTTGAGGCCTTTAAGAAAAAATCCTATCAGATAAGCTTTTGGAAGCGATCCATCATCTTTACCGTTAGTTCCAACTAAAGCTTGAGGCCTTTAAGAAAAAATCCTATCAGATAAGCTTTTGAAAGCGTTACTTTTATATATATATACAAAGGAAAAAACAACCTGAAGCTAACTAACGCACTGCCCAACGGTACAACGCTCCTAGTTGGTCCCTCTGGATGAGTTCCACTAAAGATAGTGGTGGCTCCTGAAGGTAATGAACTCCTGGTCTGACCCGGTTCGCGAGAGCGACTAAACGGTCTGCGCATTGGTTTTTCTCACGATGCACATGTCGCACTTGTACCTCCCATTCTTTCTGGATGAGCTCTCGGGTACCTGTCATCAAATAAGGATTGTCAGTAAACTCAATACTGGAAGAAGAAAGGATGTTGATGACTTCGAGAGAATCCAATTCGAGAATGACTCGTCGATACCCTAGCGTCCAAGCCAAAGAGAGGCCTTAGTGGAAGCGTTACTTTATTTGAATGCTTTTCAAACCTCGCACAGTAATCCATTACTAACCCATCTTGCCTGAGTTCCTTCGAATCATCGATTGGAGCTTCGAAAATTTTATCGTCAAACCTCTTTCAAAGTGAGGTTATAAACTCTTCCCACCTTAACATCCCTCTGTCACGTTTGTTCCGAGCCATGAGTTGAAATTGTTCCAAGCCATGCGTTGGTACCATTCCACTGCTGAACCCTCCATGTGGAGTGATGCCACCCTAACCTTCAGATCGTTCTTGAAAGGTATCCCTTGAACGTCTGGAAATGGAAGCTTCAGCTACTGCCCTGTTGAGCTTGAAGTTGGTTGAGGCAAATGATTGAACACTTTCAGCTGCTCAAGAGATAACTTTGCTGCAACACTCTTCTACTCCTCCTCTGTTCTTGACTATGTAATCTACTGAATGTATAACATATGAGAGTTGGAAATCTGATTCCTCACACGAATTGGTGTATGTAAGGTGTATATGTAAAGATTCAACTCTTAATGAGAATTAAATGAAGCTACTGCAGATTTGCAGTATTTGAGTTTGTTTTGCTTCAGTTATACTACCTTAAAATGCTCAACTTCTGTAAAGCCAACTACTACTCGGATAATATATGAAAATGGACAGAAAAAAGGGATGAAATGAAGACTGAAATTGAAAAGTTGAAAATTTGTGTAT
>JANIPM010424024.1:0-10951 GCA_027478405.1 Erythroxylum cassinoides | reverse complement strand
AATCGCATGATTTATTAGTTGAATTGAAATCGCATGATTTATGGGTTTCAATTCCTCCTTGAATTCAATTCATGCATATTTTTCTGTTCCAAACAGGTGAATTGAATTCAATTACAACATTGAATTCAATTCACCTGATTCCAAACACCACCTTAGAGATGCATGCTGAAATTTCTTTCCATGCATTTTTGGGCCAAACGTCAGGTACGACTATGAAGTTGAAGGGAACGTTGGAACAGATGGACGTTTTAATTCTAGTTGACAGTGGCTCCACTCATAATTTAATATATGAGTCTCTTATCTCTAAATTACAGCTATCCACTCAATCGATACCCCCTTTTGGTGTTCAAATTGGTAATGGGAGTCTCATCCATTGCAACAAGATTTGTAGGCAATTGCACATCCAGGTACAAGATTTAAAGATTATTGGTGACTTTTATCATTTTGCCATTACTGGATCAGATATAATTTTGGGTATTCAGTAGCTAGCTTCTTTGAATACAATGCAAGCTATTTCGCAGCAAATGTTTATGATTTTTTGGGTTAATGGAAAGAAGTATAAACTCCAAGGAGTTGCTCGTGATTCTTCATCTGCAGCAAAATTTAAAAATTTGGCTAAACAAGATGAGTCCAGAGTTTCCTTAGCTAGGTCGCTCACTGATGTACAAAGCCTCTGACAGGAATTTTCATATTTATTTATAGAGCCTACATCACTTCCCCCTTACGCTCTCACTCTCATGCTATTGTGCTTCATCCCAATGCACAGCCTCCCAACATTCAACCTTATAGGTACCCTTATTACCAAAAGGATGAGATTAAGAAACAAGTGACTGACTTGCTATCCAAAGGCTTTATAATGCCAAGCTCGAGTGTTTATAAGTTTGGTGCTCTTAGTAAAGAAAAAAGATGGTTCATGGTAGATGTGCATTGACTACAGGGAGCTCAATCACATTACAGTGCCTGATAAGTGTCATATACCTAATGTGGATGAGTTACTTGATGAGCTGAATGGTGTCAGCTTATTTTTCAAAGATTGATCCCCACTCTATTTATCATCAAATTCAAGTGCAACCAGAAGATGTTCACAAAACAACCTTCCGAACTCATTCTAGTCATTATGAATTTATTGTAATGCCATTTGGCCTCACTAATGCACCTCGACCTTTCATAGGATAATGAATGACCTTTTTCATCCTTATTTAAGGCGTTTTGTTTTAATTTTCTTTGATGATATCCTTGTCTATAGTCCCTCTCTTCGTCTTTATAAATTTCACTTAGAGTTGGTTTTTAAATTACTACGCACTTATATATTTTTTGCAAATGCAAAAAAATGTTTATTTGTTCGCCAACAAGTGAATTTTTTTAGGACATAGTATCTAATGAAGGAGTGAGTGTGATCATGAGAAAATTGATGCTGTGAAATAATGACCCTCTCCCACAACTATTAAGGAGCTACGAGGATTTCTTGGTCTCACAGGGTACTATAGGAGATTTGTGCAAAATTATGGTGTTATTGCCAAGTCACTCACTGATCTCATTAAGAAAGATGTCTTTTGTTGGAATGATCGTGCTGAAGCTGCCTTTCAAAAGCTTAAGGAAGCTCTAACGATGGTCCCAGTTCTAAAGTTACCCAATTTTTTTTAATCCTTTACTATTGAATGTGATGCCTCTATGGAAGGAGTTGGTGCTGTATTGATGCAATAGAATCATCCTATAGCTTATTTCAGCAAAGGATTCTCCAATTGTAACCGATACAAGTCAGCCTATGAACGAGAATTTTTGGCTTTGGTTCTTACTGTCTAAAAGTGGAAACATTACCTACTTGGGAGGCATTTTTATGTTACGATTGATCACATCACTCTTAAACACTTGCTTAAGCAGTGGATTTCTACAAACTCTCAATAGCGACTTATTCTAAAGTTGCTACCTTTTGATTTCTCTATATTATACGAGGCTAGGAAGGGCAATACTGCAGGTGATACATTCTCTCGAAAACCACAACAAGTTGATTTTTTAATTTAATTATGCTCGTGCCTCTGGATTATTCAGATTTGCAAGAAGCTTATTTGTTGGAGAATTACACTAAAAATCTCATAACTGACCTACAAAAGATTCATCTTCACACTTTGATTTTCAGTGGTCAGCCAATAAACTCATTTATAAAGGCAAGTTGGTTGTTCCTTCTATTTCTCACTTAAGGGCTATTATGTTAGCCGAGCACATAAGACTCCTACTAGTGGTCATGGAGGTTATTTGAAGACACTAAAGAGGCTCTCAGATCAGTTTATTGGCCTCATATGAAGAGGGATGTCAAACTTCATGCTCAACAATGTTTGATTTGCCAACAGAACAAGTGTGAAACCCTAGAACCCGTAGGCTTATTGTAGCCTCTGCCTATCCCGGAGAGGATTTGGGAAGATATCTCAATGAATTTCGTAGTTGGCTTGCCCAAGTCTAATAGGGTTGACACTACTCTAGTAGTGGTTGATTGCTTAAGTAAGTATGGCCATTTTTTACCTCTCTTTTGTCCATTTACAACAAAAACAGTGGCTAGAGTCTTGGCCATTTTTTACCTCTCTTTTGTCCATTTACAACAAAAACAATGGCTGGAGTCTTTGTAAAGAAGTTGTACGCTTGCATGACCTGCCTCGTTCGATAATTTCAAATAGGGATCACATTTCTTAAGCTCTTTTTGGCAGGAAATATTTCTCCTTAGCCAAACCAAGTTGAGAATGAGCACTTCCTATCATCCTTAAACGGAGGTGGTTAACAGGTGTTTAGAAGCTTACCTACGATGCTTTGCACATGAACAACCAAAGAAATGGAATTCTTTTTTATGTTGGGCAGAATATTCATTCAACACTGGTTTTTATGTTTCCACTAGTACAACACCTTTCAAGATTGTATATGATAAGGATCCTCGACCTCTGCATCTTTTCATGAAGGGTGAAACATCAAATGCTGACTTGGAAAACCAGTTGTTGCTTTGAGATGCTATGCTGGAACTTTTGAAAGAAAATCTCACTAAAGTGCAGTCTCGCATAAAGGCTCAACAAGACAAGCACCGACGAGAGCTTTCTTTTGACATTAGAGATTATGTATAACTGTGAATCCAACCTTTCAGATAGAAATCACTCTCCAAGCAACATTTTGATAAGCTTTCTCCTAGGTACTTTTGGTCATACAAGGTCCTAAAGAATATTGATAATGTGGCCTATGAGTTGGAGCTACCACCAGATGCAAAAAAATCCATGTCATCTTCCATGTTTCTGATAGACCCTGCAAATATACACCAACCCAACAGCACGCACACAAACACACAGCAATGGCAGAATATAGTTTCTATATTAATTGATCACTAAGGACCAGTAAAAGATAAAGATATGTGCTAGAATTCGAGGTTCTAGCTCCTCCAGCCTTAGGCTCAACTATACGTAAATGATAGAAAAAAATATGCATGACATTCCCCTCACTCCTCCCGTACTGTTTTATTCCTCTATCAGCTAACTAACTCTCCATTCGTTTGACAACTTTGCCCACTCCTTGTCCTAATATGACAAAGCCTACCCCTCCAATGCCTTAATCTTTCTTCTATGGTAAGTGAACCTAATTTTTGGACTCCTATAGGTCGTATCAGTTTCATTGTTGCGACCTGCTCATGGGATTTCGCCTCCAACTTTAGCAGCTCCTCTCCCAATTTCATATGACTAGGAACTCTAAGTACAGCTTGATCGTGTACTAGAACACTACTGGACTGCTAGACAAATTTTGGATCTTGTTGCTAAACAATTTCCTCATTTTCACCTTAAGGACAAGGTGTCTTTCCAAAAAGGGATAAATGATAAGCCCATAATTACATATCAGAGGAAAAACAGGTCATATGTGTCAAGCATCAGATTTTGTCTTATCTCCCAGCACCTGCTTTTATCTTCTTATCTGTAGAATTTATTTTCAATTTATTATGTCATTTGCTTCATGTATTCCTATTAAGTAGGGGCTTGGAGAGTAGTGATTTGTTACTAATTATTTTTAATAAATCTAGATCTATTACTCCTAGATCCCAAAGTCTGTTAACTAGTTTTCAAGGAGTCACGGGTTAATCCTATCCTATATTATTGACCTTTTACTTCTATCACTCCAGCTTATGTCTAGCAACTAGTTACAAAACAGGAAGTCTTGCTCGTGCCAAGGGACTGTGGAATGTTCTAAGGGTATTGCTCCTGATATGATTCTTAAGTTCTTTGCTACTACATCTACTAAGAATTGGATAAGTTTTAAATTTGCAATCGAGTGAAATCTTATAAAGGGAGTTTGAGCAAATTTGATCTTAGAGCTTTGTATTGAACTTTGCACTTAAAAAAGAGTAAATACAGTTGTATCTATCTCAATTTTGGATTAGTTGAGTTGTTTTTAAGGTAATCCAAGAAGAGTAATAGTCTCAACTAATGTCTAATATGTAAGTTGGTATGAGAAAGACATATTAACTGAAAAAAAAGAAGCTATTTTTAACTCGATAGAAAATTGTACAATAGTCCATATGGTTAAGAATAGTGGCACAACACAAAACCAACATTCTATGGTCAAAAAAAAGAATGATCATATATAAATGGGTAAAATTTTTGCTTAGATAATTCTAAGGATGGCAAGTTTATCGGTTTGTTAGGATGTCTTAGCTGTATGCATTATCGCACTTTCACTTGACACCTATCGTAATGATAAACGACTCATTTCGTTGTGACTTTTTTTTTAATTCTCAAAACTTCTGTTGCCCCATCCCCACAGGGGCAAAGAACCCATCGCTGTCTCGGTTGTGCTACTGAGGGCTTTAGGAAAGTCGAAATAGGAGAGCACTCATTTTGGGATGGACTCACAATTTAGATGCTTTCAGCAATTATTCGCTCCACGCTTAGGCAATGTTTTCTTAATTTTGTAATGTATAACGAAGGTGACAATGCATTTGTATTGAGAATGCCAAGCAATATAATGTAATATACAAGAAATTTAAGCCCAACAATTTGACTTTGTCTTCTAATATAATATAAGCACAGCAAATGCCTTCTCATAGTTCATAAGCACCCAATAATACTAAGGCCATTGTGGCATTCTATATATAATATGAAGTACATGACAAGTTGACAACCCATTTTTTTTATTAATTCTATAATCAAAACCTAATTTTATTTATTTATTATATAAAATAATTTATAATGTTTAAGACTTTTTTCTTTTATTAATTCTATAACCAAAACCTAATTTTATTTATTTATTCTATAAAAGAATTTATAATAATTAAGACTTTTTATTTTTTATTATCTTTTATTAATTTTAATAAAAGATGAGATTTGAAGTAATTGATAAAATTAAGCATAAATTCACTTATTTAAGTCACTAAAATAGCTATAAAAACAGAAAATTGACTTTATTTATTTATTATGTAAAAGAATTTATAATATTTGAGAATTTTGTGTTTAAATGACGCGGTTTGTTTTTCCTAAAGTCAGAATATTTCATGGCATGTGAACGTGTTTAAGTATATGATAGGTGTGAATGATGTTCCTCACTTTCTCTCTCTTATTCCTCTATCTGTCTCCTCTTCCTCTCCAATCAAAATTCAACAAAATCCAACCACAACTCAGTAAGTTCGAAGCTTTTTTACTTTTCGCTTATGGGTCTTTTGTCAATTTTCTCTTTGACTATGTTTGCCTGTTGAATTGAATTGCTGTGGGTTGTTTGTGGTATTTCTTCGTCCAACTTGGTTCAATTTGTTGATTTTTCTGAATTTTGGAAGGGAAAAGGTAAGTGTTGATGAATTCTGAACCCTCCTTTCCTTATTGGGGATCCTTCCAGATCTTCACGTGATCTTGTTATTCGCGTTCTTCCGATCTTCAATTTTTATTCTTTTTCCTCCCACCTACCTTTTCACTCTGTCTTGTTTTTCTCTTTTGTTAATATTTATTGTTTGCTCATCATTAATCTCAAGATTGTTACTCGAATTCCAATAGTATGCTTTTCCATATTTGATTTTGGTTTTAGTTGTCTTTCTCGAAGCTCATCCTCAACGTCTTTGCTCTCTATCTCTCCTCTTTCATTTCTTTGGTAAGGTCAATTTTTCTCTTTGTACTGGTTTGTTTCCCCTCAAATCCCAGTATGATTTTTTTATATATATATTAGCCTTAGAATTTTCTCTCAATTTGTCCTTTGTGCTTAAAATCTACAATTCTCTATGTTTCCCCTTCCCCTTGGTTTCAAAATTTTTCATCAGAAATTTTTGACTAAAGAGTTAAATTTTCTACATCTGTTCTTTTGGTCCTTTTGTTGCCCTAGAAGACGGATTGTTTTATCAGATGATCTAGCAGTTCCTGATTTCTACAACTTGAATTTGTGCTTGACCTCTGCATAAGCTTTTTAAGCAGTCGTAACATCCCTCTTTTTCTTTCTGTTGTGGTTTATATTTCCTGAAACTTTCTGTTATTGATACTTTGGATCTGTGTATGTATTCTTGCATACTGTTCATTTGAGTTATTCTTACCATGAGTTTATAACATTTTTTTTCTTATTAGTGGCTCTTACCTTGTTTATTGCAAACACAGGTGTAGCTACATCAACATCAGGAATAAAGAAAAGGAGACAGTGGAAGGATTGGAAGAGGAAGTATGGAAGAATCAATGGCAGCAAGGTATTGGTGTCACGTGTGCTCTGAAATGGTGGATCCCATCATGGAGGTTGAGGTTAAATGTCCGTTTTGCATGAATGGATTTGTTGAAGAAATGAGTACCAGCCCGATGAATATGCAGGACCCTGGTGCTCATTTTGGGCCAGATCGCACCCTTTCTCGTTGGGGCCCTATTTTGCTTGGTATGATGGGTAACTCCCCCCGTCGCAGAAGATCTAGAAGAATGGGTTTTGATGATGATGAAGACAATGCTGACAGTGAAGCACGGCATGGAGGAGAGACTGAACGGGACCGTGAAATTGAAGCAATCGTTAGGAGGAGGAGGAGAAGCTCGGCTACCATACTGCAATTGCTTGAAGGAATTCGAGCTGGAATGTTGACTGAATCGGAGAATTATGAAGAAGATCGTGATAGGGATAGAGAAAGAGAACGTGTCATTTTGATTAATCCCTTCAATCAATCTATTGTTGTACAAGGTTCTTATGAGTCTAGCAATGGCCAAAACCAGAACCAAAGTCACATCGGATCACTAGGTGGTTATTTTGTTGGTCCTGGTTTAGACTTGTTATTGCAGCATTTGGCAGAGAATGATTCTAATAGATATGGGACTCCTCCTGCTCATAAGGAGGCAATTGACGCATTACCTACTGTGACAATTAAAGAGAAATTGCAGTGTTCAGTGTGTTTGGATGAATATGGGATTGGTACTGAGGCAAAGGAAATGCCTTGTAAACATAAGTTTCATAAGGAGTGCATATTACCATGGCTGGAACTTCATAGTTCTTGTCCAGTTTGCAGGTATCAGCTGTCTGTAGATGAGTCTAAACTTGATTCTGAGAGGCCTAGGAATATCAATACTCAGACACTGAATGATAATGATGGTGGTGAGACTAATATTAATCATGGGAGCACTTTTGAGGAGGGAGATGGCGAAGGGAGAAATGGAAGTGGGGGAAGATTTTCCTTTCCTTGGCCTTTCAATATTTTTTTCTCCGCTTCCTCGTCATCCCAATCCGGTGGAAGTAATTCATCATCCCCACCATCCTCTTGAAGAACTGCGCCTGGAAATGCTTATTAAACTGATCATTGCGTATCAATTTGTGAGTTGCTGTAGTTTAGTTATCCATCCCTATCGTGTTCATGTACATATTATCTTTGCCACACTTGAGGTTGAATCCAAGTTGTTTTTCAATTCACATGCTTCTAATAGATTCTCTTTTTTTATGTAATTCTTTCCTTATTGGAGAAATTTCTGATCCTTCTATATCAATGTGTATAAATCTTTGGCCACAGCGGATGTATCAGCAGTATGCTATTAAATTTGCGTAACTTTAATGTTTTTGTTTTACTTTGATGCACTTCTTTTACTGGCCACCATTTTACTGAACTGTAGTATGATATATCATATGCTATTTAGTTTTTAGAACCAAGTTCGATATCATTAATTATGTGCTAGTTCTTACAAGTGCATTAATTACATGCTAACTCCGAATTTTCCTTCTTTGAAGTGAAAACTCACCAAATCAGTTGGTGCTCATCGTTTAAATTTGTGAAGAAAAGCAGCGTAAGATAAAACAAAACAAACCAAAAAAAGGTTTAGTGCTGCCATTATACTTGACAGCATAGTTCATTCAAAATTTAAGAATGCGAAATTACTCTCCTCATAACTTAACCCCTTCTATCTGTCTCCTCCTCCAAACATTAAAAGGAAATTGGCAAATTCTAAGAAGCATCACTTGACAGTGATGATCTTGATGACAGATGCAGTTCCAACTCGGTGCAGAGCCACCACAGAGTCTCCACTCTTACATAGTCCTTTTGCCTTAGCATGCTGGATTGCGAAATCCAAAGCTTCTTCTGTTGTCTCAGAGTGAGAAGCCTTAGCAGACCCTGCATATAAAATTGGCACCAACCCACGGAAAATTAGGCTGTGCCTTGCAGGTGCTTCGTCACTGCATGACCAATCAAATGAATCAGTCTTAATCTCAGGCACAACCACAGATAAAATGGGCATGCCCGGCCTGTACTTAGCCACCAGTTTTGCAGTACTTCCTCCCCTTGTTAACACCAGTATAAAAGCTGCTTTTGTTGAATTGGCTGTTCTGACAGCAGAGGAGGCAAGGCTTTCTAAAGGGCTCATGGGCACAGGTGAATGTTGCATGATCCTTTTAAATACATCTCCATAATCAAGTGTGCTCTCTGCTTCTACACAAATCTTTGCCATAGTCCGAACAGCAAGTTCTGGATACGCTCCAGCTGCAGTCTCACCACTCAGCATCACGCAATCAGTACCATCAAGAACCGCATTGGCAACATCAGTAGCTTCTGCTCTGGTTGGTCTTGGAGACTTGATCATGGACTCAAGCATCTGGGTTGCGGTGACAACAGGTTTTCCTTGGATGTTGCACTTATAGATCATTACTTTCTGTGCTAGAAAAATCTTCTCAATTGGAATTTCCATTCCAAGGTCACCACGAGCCACCATAAATGCATCCGTGTTTGCTAAGATATCATCAAAATTTGCCACCCCTTCTTGATTTTCAACCTATCAAAGTTTTCAAGTAGTGGGAATGATACATAAGTGAGACAATAACCACTGCAATTTGCTACCTATACTCGATTACATGACAATTACTTGACAGTTGTTCACTCAAAATTAATTGCATGGTTCCAATTTCTGCCAACAAGCAAGCAGTAAATGCTTTAACACGGTAAGCATACCTTTGACATGAGAAGGATACTCTTGGCATGATCGCCCAACAAGTTCCGCACTTCCACGAGATCTGAGCCTTTTCGAACAAAAGAAAGAGCAATCATGTCAATGTGATTAGGAACCCCCCACCCCATGATATCATCCTTGTCTTTATCGGTCAAGGTTGGCAGATCCACTATTACTCCTGGGAGATTAACATTCTTCCTTTCACCAAGAATAGCTGAGTTCTCGCATCGGCACCGAACCAAACCAGCCTTTTTGTCACATGATAGAACAGTGAATGAAATGGTGCCATCAGCACAAAGTATGACACTCCCTGGCTTGACATCTTCTGCCAATTTCTTGTAGCTCATGCAGATCATATTTTCATCGCCCTTGATGCTATAGTCAGTAGATATGGTGATCTCCTGACCTTGTTTTAGCTGGATGGGTTTGGCATCTTTTAAGAAACCAGTTCGAATCTCTGGTCCCTGTTACACATGAACTGAAAAAAATTAAAGATTTTGTGTGTGGATCCAAACAATTACGAAAGCTGCAAAGAGAAAGAGATGGATGGAATTGGAATCAACAGAATCTGAAACATTTTTTATCAAGAAAAAGAACAAGGGGCAAAGTAAATCATAGGAGTTCCATAGAGGAAAGGGCGGACCTTGGTGTCAAGCATAACAGCACAGAGAATACCGGTGTTGTCCATAGCAGTCCTAAGATTGTTAAGCGTTTCTTGGTGATACTTGTGAGATCCATGAGAGAAATTGAATCTAGCAACATTCATGCCGGCCATCAACAGCTTCTCGCACATCTCAATGTATCTGGAAGCAGGACCCAGCGTGCATACGATCTTTGTCTTGGCTTTCTTCTCCATTTCTATCTGTTTTTGATTCTGAAATCGTAGTACCCACAACAAAAAAGAGAGGAATTGATCAGCAAAAACACAGCTTTCTTGTAAATTAGGTAAACAGATAGATTGATGAAATGAACACAATTAGGTAAACCCAAGAACCAATAAACACAAAGCTTCAAGCTTTTCGTTAACTAAATAGAAAAAACAAAGAAATCCCATCTTTGCAAGTAAAGTTCATAACTTTGCAAGACCCAACTCGTCGATTGGATCTTGATTGGATCTGCAAAGAAAAGAAGAATGAGGGACTGAAGAAGGAAGAACCGAAGATGTGAAGTTGTGAATGATGGCTGGCGGCGTGAAGTTGTGAATTAGGGGTTTGTATGTTTATATATATAATGGCAAAATTGTAATTATTATATAACGGGTAAACGGGTAAACGGATATGGGGGGTGGTATCCCCATACCTGCCCTGATACTCGACGGGTATTTTGGTTAACTCTCCATACCCGCCCCACGGGTAAAAATTTACTCCCCATACCCGCCTCCGTTCGGGTAATTTTATCGGGTACCCATCGGGTTCGGGTACAATTACCATCCCTAGTTGTGATATAACGGAAGAGCCAGGCGAAGCATACAGATTGTGCTTCCCATGTGGAAAATGGGAAAGTTGTAAATCATGGAGATGAGCTTAGAATCAGAAATTTCATCAAAGCCAAGCAATTAT
>JANIPM010423906.1:0-10964 GCA_027478405.1 Erythroxylum cassinoides | reverse complement strand
CCGAAACTCACTTCTCCTTTTCTTCAAAAATTCCGTTCCTTTCTTTCCAACATAAGACAAAAATTGTTTTTGTTTCTTTCTTTCCTTTTAATGAAGCTAAAAAGACCCATCTGACCCTCCCTGTAAGCCTTATACCTTTTAACCTTAAGTGATCTTCCCAAATTGTCCTTATACAATCTTATTTCTTCAATTTAACTAACACCATACAATACTCTAACTTAATCTTAATTTCTCTATTTATTACTTCTAATTCCATCAATCTAAGCAATAAATCCTCTAACCATTTTACATGCTAATTAAACTCTAACCAAAAGCAAATAAATCAATCAAAACCTCAAAAATAAAAAGAAATCATACTTATTCAATAAGAAAAGAATTTGGGGGCCAACATAAGGTATAGGGCATCATATTAATACTGCTCCTAAATTTATGAATTCCCTGTCTATTTTAAATCCATTAATACTGCAAGGAAAAAATCCTCTATATCCTTTTTCTTCTGTGCCATATTAGGGTTTTCTTTCACTATGCACTCCTTAACCTTCTTCTTGATTGATTCCTTTAGTGTGAGCTTCGTTTGTAATTGTTCTGTTATGCCATCAACCTTGTTTAATTCAACCTCCTTAGAGTTCCTCATTGTCTTACTTGAAATTAACTTCTGTTGAGTGAGAATAGGGTATGAAAATTTAGGTCGAGATTTCGCGATTTGGCTTAATTACGAGCTCACTTAGAAGGAATTTCATAATTGCTTATCCTTCTCCATTTTCTTGATCTTCTTTTGTATGTTCGAATTTCTTTTCTTAGATCTGAGTAATGGCTATGATTCATTCCTTTGGATTAGACTCAGTATTTCTTAGAAGGGTTCTTGCATTTTGAGTTGAAATCGCCTCTGCTAGTTGACCTACTTGAACCTCCAGATTGTGTATTAAAGAGGTGGGTTCTTAGTGACTTGCTCGAACTTGCTTTCAAGCCATCTATGTGCATCCTCCATGCCTCCAATTTTATCTAAATTCCTATCCAATTTGGACTCCATTGAGCTCAGTTTATCTTGTTCAAATCTTGGTTGTCCTTGAGGGTTGAACTGTCCTCCGGTATTGTTCATCCATGAGAAGTTTGGGTAATTCTTCCACCCGGGGTTGTATATGTTGGAGTAGGGATTATTTCCCCTTCCTTGTCTATATTAAGCTCCTATATAATTAACTTGCTTCGGATCATTATCCTTCATCAAGAAACAGTCCATTGTATCACGGTCCATTTGTCCACAGAGTTCACACTTTAGTTGCATGACTTTTACTGAAGCTAATAATGAAGCCTTCATTTTATTGAGCTATCGAGTAAAGTTGTCAATTTTTCCCTACATCTCTGTCATTTGATAAATAGCTACAATTAATTTTTTTTCTCAGAAGGTAGTGGGTTGTCTACATTGCTCGTTCGTCTATAGGCAATTATTACTCGCCATCTCCTCTATCAACTCTTCTACTTCATCTACTGTCTTCTCATGAGTGATCCTCCTGAAGCTGCATCAATCGTGCCTCTCATATGTAGGGTTACTCCATTATAGAATATTTGCAACAAGAACTCTTTAGGTAATTTATGGTATGGACTTTTTGTTGCAAATCCTTGTATTTTTCCCGATTCCCCCTCACTTTATTGGAAGTTGGTAATCTCCTTAATAATCTTTGTAGTCTTGGTAAGGGGAAAATACTTGTCTAAAATTGCACAAACTAATTGATCCCAAGTGGTGACATTGGCTGGGTTAAGGGAGTGGTATTAGGCCTTTGCTCTATCTCTTAGGGCAAAAGGGAAAAGCTTAATTCTTACCACATCCTCCGACATCTGATGGTACTTAAAGGTATCGCAAATTTTAAGGAAATTTACTATATGTGCATTGGGATCTTCATTCATTAGTCTATAAAATTACACATTCTATCTAAGCATATTTAGGAGGATTGGTTTAATTTCAAAAGAGGCTGCTTGTATGGGTGGCCTAGCTACTCCTTGGTTAGCCGCATTCAACCCTAGTCTCATGAAATCCATAAGGGTTCTTTGTTAACATCCTTGGATAGCTTCGTGATCCAAATCTTGCTGAAATTCCTTGGCCACTGTTGCTTTTGAAATTTCTTCTTCTTCTTCGCGCTAAGCTTTCCTAATTGATCGTTCTAATCAAGTGATATCTAGTTCGAAGGTTTTAGCTACATGACTTGAACTGCTTGTGACTCTTGTGTTAATGTAAGAGCACGAATTCAGAAATAGAAAGAAAGAAAACTAAAAACTAACTAAAACGCGTTAAACTAAAGAACTAAACTAATTGCTTCCCTAACAACGGCACCAAAAACTTGATCGGATGTTGATTATATGTAATTTTAATAAAAAAACCCTCGATAATTAGTAAGTGCACGATTCGTTAATGTAGTACGTAAAGTGTTGATCCCACAAAGAGGCATAATTTAATCCTAAAATCTAAGGCCATAAACAAATACAAGAAATTCAAGATTCAACTAACTAAAATGAAAATTCAATAAAATTAATCAAATTAAATTAAGAATCAATAATGAAAATACTAATTACTAAGCGATTGCAACACACCCAAGAATCAATATAACGAAATTACCAATTGAGAGAAAGAGAATTTTACCTATCCTTAATGGTAACCTAACTAATTATAAATTACCAGATTATTGGTTTTAGATGATCGTAGGGTTATTATAACCATTAACCATAAATCAAACCCTAATTAGATTATGGAGGTAGAAATCTCTCAATTTATAACCTATCCAAAACCCTAATTAGTTCTGAAGTTCTCTAATAAACTATCGAAACCTATACAAGATCTCTCTTCATACAATTTACTAATTTGTTTTAATTCTAATTTCTATTAAATCACCTAACTCTCTTTAGCCCAATTTAATCGTATTTTATTCGATTCACCCTCTCAGTTTATTATCGAATTATGCAATCACGTAATTAAAGCACAACAAATCTAATAAACACATAAACAATCATATTTCATTAATTTAAGAATAAAACTCCGAAGGTGAGTTTAGAACATCCTTGACATTTAAGATTATATCATCAACTATTCACTCCAATTCTATAAAATGATAAAACTGAGATTAAATAGGAAATAATATCAAAATGGAGGACGGGAGGTAGTGGTCGTGAAACCTCTTGATCTGGGAAGTACGTCGAGTTAGCTTCTTCCACTTTCTCTCTTCCTTCTTCCCTTCCTTCTTCTCTTCCTCAATCTCTCGATGAATTCTCTTTAGGGTTTCTTAAGGTGGTTGATGCAAAAGCTCTCCTCTCCTTTTTTTCTTGTTTTTTAAATATATTTTATGTTTTGAGCAGCCTTAGATTTTTACGGGGTCCTCTCTCAAAACTTGACATGTTTGAGTGTCTGTGCATCTACTCGATGCAGACCACAACCACATCCAAGCCTTCTGTCACGATTATGGCATATAGGCCATGATCATGGGTCGTTCCTTGCACTCTTGTCACAATCGTGGCATGCAGGCCACGATTGTGGGCTAACTCATGTGCTTCTATCACGATCGTGGCCTAACATGTCACAATCATGGGTCACCTTCGTTCTTCAATGTTGACCCTGAAATACTAACAAACACATCAAGGTACCTTAAAAACATAATATTTAAGCTCAAAGACTAAAACACGTAAAACGTAAATAATTAACAAACTAATAAAATTCTAACCTAAACACATACTAAATGATTGAATTAACAACTAAACATATATCAAACTATGCCTTAAAACACGATGCAATTTACACTTATCAGAATCTATTGCTAGAATTTCAATATAATCTATAATTGTTATATTTGAAATTTATTTGTAGCGACTAATGGTTCGTAATCGTTAAGGATAACATAAATTAGGTTAAATGACTCGAGCTTATGTGGTTGTTGCTTAGATTGGTCAGTTTTTCTAATTTGTAATGCAGCTATCCAATTAAATATAGAGATCGTATCCTAAGTTATTCGGTGGCTAGGTTAAATTAACGAGTGTCTCCTAATTAAACACAATATAAAGGAAAATCAGGATTAACAAAGCTTGTTATTAATCTACGATCAATAGTTAGTAGGAGAGGTTTGAGAACAACAAATCAATGAAATATGTTTACTTGGGTGTAGGTTGAGATTAAACCAAAAAAATGGACTCCCAACGAATTCATCACTTTGATCATTTTCAAATGTTTTCTTTAATTTGTTTTTGTTAGTTTAGTTTCATTTTATTTTCTTATTTCAAACCAAACCAAACCCCCTAATAAACCAAACACTGATTAATTTCATTTCAACAACTTTACACGCACTCTCTATGGGATCAACCCACCACTATTATAGTAGTAGGTCTAGTTTATTTTAAATAGTGTTACGACGCGTTATTGTCAATTTTGGTGCCATTTTTGGAAGTGTGGTGCTTAGTTTTTGTTCTTTATTTTAATTGGTGTTTTGTACATATTTGTTTTTAATTTGTTTCTTTTCAATTAATTCTTGATCTTTTCACTTTCTGTTTAGTATAAGTGATTTAAAATTTGAAAAAATATATATATTTATGGACGGAAGTAATTTCTTTGGTAACTTATATCCAACCTTAAAATCATGTTTAGAGTGATCACACAAATTTTAATTATAGATGGGATAATCAATATAATTACTTCTATAATAGTACGTAAGATACACAACAATTCCTATGTAGACTAGAAGTTTCTTATCATAACTCAGGTATATCTCTAGACTTCCTTATCAAGACTTATAATGCTAACAGTATTCAACTTCAATAGGATATGTTGCAAATTCAACAGGATATGCAATAAATTTAGCAAAATATTCTACAATTCTAGTAGGATGGAACCCAAAGCGCCCAAGATGTGGAGAGTCAACAAAACTCAGGTACATCTTTGGAAGATATGCTTAATATTATGATTGTTAACAATCTTTAAATTCAATAGAATATACAGGATATTCTACAATTCCAGTAGGATAAAAGGTAATTTTGGTCTAGTTTCCAAAATTAGGAGGCCAGCAAAACTCAGTTTACATCCTTGGAAGAATTAGTTAATGTTGCCACTAATAATGCCTTTCAATTTCAGGAAGATGTGAAAAGGTTCCAACAAGATGCACTGCCACCTGAAACCACAAAGTTAAGAGGAGTAGTCATATCAAATTGATGTGTGCCCAAAGGAAGTTAGTGTGGAGACCTTGCAAAGTGATGAGGAGCTTAAGAATCTTTAATGTAACACTCAAGGAATTACTTATGATGAAGTAGAAGTGGAGGAAGAGCTCGAAGGAGAGAAAGCTATATCTTTTAGCTCGGAGGTAAATATTGACTTCTAATTTGTTGTTAAGAATGACCCTTTACTTTTACCTAGCAAGTTAGAGAAAGTGAACGAAGAAGAAAAAGGTGAAAAGACATTCGAGGTCTTTCCTGATAACATAAACTCAGTAAGGTTTGAGATTTTGAAGATAGGGAATGTGCTGAATATGACAGATTATCAACCCAGATGCTATCCTGAATAACCTTACGTGGAAGTCACTTAAACTGTGATATTAAAAGATCATAATTTCGTCATGTGAGGAGGAAACAAGGAGTTAAGCCAGCGACACTAAACAAAGGTGCTTCTTAGGAAGGAACACAAAGGAAGTAAATTTCTTTTCTTTTACTTTTTTCTTACTAGTTATGTTATGCATGTGTATTTCTATGCTGGTTTGTTTTTACTTGTTTTTAAGTTTTCAATCAAAATGAGAGAGAGAATTAAAAAAACAATCAAATATTTTCTCATTTTCTATTGCTTCTAGGATTATATAGTCATGGCTATAAAATGAACTGACTAGAGAATTTCATGGCAACTTTAGCATATACTTTTGCTATTATGATTGGTCAATGTGTACTATCTTTCAAAGAATTGTGGCTAATAGTAGATAAAGTCAGTAAAATTTTGAGCCTTATTAGACTGACACATCTATATCAGTCTCATTGTCTTTTGATAATATGTGACCTTTATGACATATACATCCTGACTTTGCCTTAAATTTCCATTCGAGACATTTTTGTTACGTGCATTAATATGGAAATGATTAGGCACTGTTTGGTTTATAAGCTACATTAGCCAAATACCCTACCCTATTGACATAATTTGTCCCTTGTTGTTTAAGCTTTATTTGCCTTTTCTTTGTGTACTAACTGCATTACATGCTTTAAACCTATCCAAATGTCTCACCTAAGCTTTAAAGCTAGTAAATCATTTGTTGATTGTTAAGTTTGTAGATGTACAAAATTCTAAGTATGGGGCAATGCATATGTGTGGGTTGGTTATAATGATTGGGATGCTATTTTATGTCATATCTTTGGAATTCACATGATGATGTAGTTTCTTTTAATGTTTATATATATATATATATAGAGAGAGAGAGAGAGAGATAAATGAAAAATGAAAAAGAAAAGAAAAAGAAAGAAAAATGTTTGAATAAAAGTATTTAAAATGAAGTGCAAATGGTTCACAAAGTTATTCATAATTATTGCATCCTCCTAAAGTTTTAATGAATGGGTTATTTGAGTATGTTGTTTAAGAGGTAGATGTTGTCTTGGAAGGTTCACTCATTGTAGTTTCAATGTAGTGTTATCATCAATTATTATGAGTGATCCTTTTTTATTAGTTATGTTTCATGTGGTTTGTGTTAGAGAGCTAAATTAAGTTGTGAAATATAATTGTTGCATTCGTCATAGCTGATGGTACCTAGTTTTGTATGAATCTTAACTTATGCACTTGATATCTCATTGAATGTTACTTTTGTTTCACTAGCTTTGATGACTTTCATGCTACTTTACCTAAATATATCTCACTTTTCCTTTACCCACATTATAGCCTTGAAAAGTCTTTTGATTCATGATTGCATGTGAATTTTAGTGGTGGAGAAATGAAATGATATGCAAAGTTGTGGAATAGAACGATCATAAATGATGTTGAATGTGCCCATAGATCTATTTTAGTTAAACACATTTTCCAAGTCTACCATTAGATTGCTTAGTTTCTAAAGGTATTGAATTTTGGTTGATCATTAGTAAAAGCTTAGAATGTTAAGTTCTTACTATGATTTTTAAAAGCCATTCATCTTTGCTTATGATGATGATTATGTATTCTTGGAAAATATGGGAATTAAGTAAATGTTTTTGGGTCTATGAGCTTAATTTTGATGTTTTTCCTGAGGACGGCTAAAAGATAGGGGGTGGAATTGATATGGTGCTTAATTGATTGTATAATTATTCTATAACACTTAGTGATTAATGATGTGAAATTGCTTAAGATACTCAATTTGGCTCATATGTGATTTTAGGCACAATTCAGAAGGAAAATAGTTAAAGTGAGTTGAAAGCACTATATTTGAGTCATTTTCTGAAGACTCATATCTACTTGTCTTCTTGAAACAAGAATAAGGAAGATTAAAACAAGAAGAAGACAAGAAATTACCAAGAATGATAAAGAATGAAGAGTATAAAGACTACCTGTAGCTTGCTAAAATTTTATCACAGTTGTGAGTGAATTACAGCAGCCATGAATTGTAAGATGAAGACACCTCATGCTACCAAAGGAATCAATTGTCCCATGCATCAAAACCTAGCTATTAAATATAAGAAACATGTGTGGAGAAGAGGGCTGGAACTACTCATGGTAATGCTGAAATTACCGCACAGTTGTGGGCATAACTCACGATTGTGCATAGATTTACATGGGCATGAGGCAACCCTCATGCCAATGTACGATAATGATTTATAACAATATAAAATCGAAGATGGAGAGAAGCTGCATTCGGAGTGGACTGCTAGAATGAAAACATGAAGAGAGGGCTGGTACTCACGACATGCATAGAAATCGTATAGGTATGAGACATCTTCTTATACCCATGCAGCTACACTCATACTCGTGAGTGGTAACTTATGGGGGTGAGGCTTGCTCACACCTATGAGACATAATGTTGGACCCCGATTCTGAAGTCCAACTCAGATGTCATAAAAACGTGTGCTTGTGCTTATTACCATGCTTGGTTATTCCAATTAACCATCATTAGTCCTCCTCGGTTCATCATCTTTCTCTGATACCATAAATTTCGGGCCCCATTTCTGAATTATTCTTATACTGAAGCAAATATTTTGTGCTCAACTTACTTCAAAAAATTGAATGTCTTATTATAATGAATACCCAACTTTCATCAAGAAATTGAACATCTTAGAGGTTGAATCAGAATTTGACTTCTTCATATAATTTGTAAACCTATGTCTCTAGTTTACTCCACATTAAAAATCATCTCAATTAGAACCCTACAAATCCAGATATATTCAAAATGTCAATGTATGTTCAATAAAATAACACCAGTTTATACTATTCTAACATATTCCCTCACTTTCCTTCAATCAAACTTTTTCCAATCAATTCAGAATGTAGCCAATTTTTTTGTATAGAGATAGCATAATGTGTTAGGAATCTATTAGCTCAAGGATCACTTCATTTGGAGGTTGAATAACAAAGCTATGGCCCAAAGAATCAAACAAGTTTTTGTCCTCAATTATATTGAACTTGCTTCGGACAAATTGGCATAACTTTCTCCATAGATGTCAAATTAAGGCCATCTTAGAACGGTTTCGAATAGGACTTCTAGACCTACAACTTTTATGAGACCTTGAAGGTAGATTCTGTCATATAGAGGGTCAAACTTGGATCAAAAGATGCAAGATGAAAAGTACCCAGAAGAAGTTTATGCACAGTACACAGAAGATGTTTTACAATTAGCATAAATTTCTACAGATATATCGAATCAAGGTTATTCTTAGATGGTTTAAAAGAAGAATTCAAGATATACAACTTTCATAAAGACATAGAAGTGAGATTTTGTCATCTAAAGGGTCAGAACTGGACAGACAATACAAGATGAACAGTACCCAGAAGAAATTTGTGAACAATACACAAAAGATGTTTTACAATTAGCATAACTTTATCTAAAGATATCGGATCAAGGTCATTCTTAGATGGTTGGAAATAAGAATTCAAGATATAAAACTTTTATGAAGACATAGAAGCAAGATTTTGTCATTAGGGTCAGAACTGGACCAGATGATACAAGATGAACAGTACCTAGAAGAAGTTTGTGAACAGTACATAGAAGATGTTTTACAATTAGTATAACTTTCTCTAGAGATATCAGATCAAGGTAATTATTGGATGGTTTGAAAGAAGAATTCAAGATCTACAACTTTTTTGAAGACATAAAAACAAGATTTTATCATCTAAAGGGCCAGAATGGGACCAAACGATATAAGATGAACAGTGCCCAGAAGAATTTTATGAACAGTACATAGAAGATGTTTTACAATGGACATAACTTTCTCTAGAGATATCGGATCAAGGTAATTTTTAGATAGTTTGAAAGAAGAATTCAAGATCTACAACTTTCATAAGACATAGAAATGGGATTTTTTCATCTAAAGAGTTAGAATTGGACCAGACAATACAAGATGAACAGTACTTAGAAGAAGTTTGTGAACAGTACACAGAAGATGTTTTACAATTAGCATAACTTTCTTTAGAGATTTCAATCAAGGTCATTCTTAGATGGTTTGAAAGAAGAATTCAAGATCATCTACAACTTTCATGCATACATAGAAGTGAGATTTTGTTATCTAAAGGGTCAGAATTGGACTAGACGATATAAGATGAACAGTACCCAGAAGAAGTTTATGAACAGTACACAGAAGATACAGTCTATACTCCTGAGTATCTCCCATTATAAGGACCATAAATTTCATACTATATACCGTTAGAAAGCTAGAAGGTAACTTTGTCTAATTTAGCCTAGATCGATACAGTTTTTCTCCTGAAGTCAGAATACGAATTTTCCCCTATGGAACACTTGAAATTTTGCACTATGTAAACTTGGAATGTCCTAAGCTTAACCATTCAGCTACCAAATTGACTTCATTAAACTCTGATATCTCAAATCTTTTGTCTCATCACATTCAACTACATCTGATTAGTCATAATTCTTATCTTTCCTTTCCATAACATCTCACTTGTGTGTGTGTGTGTGTGTGTGTATCAACAATTCATGTTCAAAATCATCAACTCAAGTTGATAATTTCTTCACGTATATCTAATTTCAACTCATATCACCATTCATATTTCATTAGCATCAAAAGAATAAGGTTTTACAAATCTTTAATGGCATTCCAAGCCACATTACATCATCGTCTCAAAATCTCAAAATACAAAAGATTCTTAAAATGCGACTAAAACATTGTGCTTTCCTAAAACGAACTCAAAATACAAAATAAGCAAATTAGAGAAATTCACTTAGACTCTTGATCACTTGATCTCTTAGCTATTACCTGAAGATGGGACAAAAAGGGGTGAGCTTGAAAGTTCGTGGAAAACAAGTTTATAACAGAGAATAAGCAAAATTGTTGAAATGTGCATTTGTCTTATAAAAGTCATAATGAATTCATAAAATGCTTTGTTCTCAAATTCTCAATCAAAATTTATCATTTTAGCTCCAAAACTCGTAGTTAAAATATCATCATATCAATATAGCATATACATTTATCCATCACTGCAGAACACTCAAATTATACAACAAATTTTGACAATTCAAGGATGTGATGCACAACTAAATGGATCAAAGGTTCCATGAAAATATAATGGAGAAATTGAAGTTTACCCTATGAATAGAATGAGTCCACTTTTTGGAGCTCATATGCCACAAGTGAGTAGCCGGAGAAGGACCTTGTCAACGTACACATGAAAAACAGAATGGTTCCACTCTCACCCAAACAAAAGCATATAATCATGCTCAAATCATTTTATCATAAGCTCATACTTTTATGCTTTCTCATCTTTTCATTCATACAAAATGCCATGACATGTTTCAAGGCATAACATAAAATATTTCAAAGCATTTCCTTCTTCA
>JANIPM010423818.1:0-10972 GCA_027478405.1 Erythroxylum cassinoides | reverse complement strand
CAGTAGTATGATCACATCATAATTTCCTTCATGCTATGTCACATATCAAGGACTTCATTAATTTGCTTATAGATCAATATCTATTTATTCATAAATAATGAACACCAAATTAATGAAACATGCCTTTCTTTATTTATTCATACAGTATGTACACAACTTTGTACAAGATGCGCTAAAGGCGATTGCCTTCAGGGTACTACTCTAACAAATTCATACAACACATCACACATATAACATATATTTCACATCTTTGCATTTTGCATAATTTATCACATGTCACATTCACACTTACAGGTAAGGCAATTTTTCATTTCAAACATTCAAACTTATTTATTAAAATGTATATGAAATGATTATGTGACTCTTTTCCAATTATTACGTTGTTGTGACCAAGTGTCTAAACTATCTCATATCTATTGTGAATACCGGGCTCATTTATACTATCCCTTATTTGTTGGGAATACAGGGCTCATTTTATATAGTGAGTCATTGTCTCTTAACATTTGGAGCTTTAAGCTCATTTTCGGTGGCTACTCAAGTCACAACTCTCATTATCTGATCATGCATTCATGTACGGAATGCATCTCTCATAATCAATCTATTATGTCATAAAGCATTTAGTTCGTCATATTCATATACAATTAGCACTTCAATATCACATACATGCATCAAATCTCGGACCTTTGTTGTCCGACGTCAGCATAATCAAATCACATTAATAGATAATTCAAACCAGAAATTAAGTAAACAAATAATTAAGTGAGACTGTCTAGGTTACTCACGGATTGCTCCTGAAGCTATTGCCTCGAAGTTCCGGCAATGTCTGGATGTTGATGTTCCAATTGCTCCTCTATATCAAGCAATATACACATATCACACTTTTGCACAATTGTATAATTGTTTCTTAATGCACATGTATGTATATGAAATATGCACAATGAATGTTCATGACAATCCCGGATATTTTTTCCATAAATCTCATGACAATATCTTTCATATATCAAAACTTGTCTAAATGTAATTTTTTTTACTTAGATGTACACCTCACTAAAACCATTAAAATCGAAATTCTTAACTCATTTGGTCATTACAGATTTTTCCTAAAGTATCATTTCGGGTCAACTTCACAAGTTCTTTCCGACCCATATAATGAAGTAATTTGGTAACGCTTTCTTCTATGAAATTGTTCCCTTATATCTGCTCTTAAGCTACAACAAAATTCATAACTCAACTTCAGAACAAGTTTTGGAATTCTTAAAAGCAAAATTACAATTTGACTTCTTCAGGATAATTATAGCTTTATGTCCCTATTTTAGTTTAAATTATGAATCATCTCATTCTGAGCTCTACAGATCAAGATATAATCCAAATGTCGAAGTATGTTCAGTAAAATATTCTAGTTCATAATATTCCAACAAATTCTCTCACTTTCATTCAATCAATCTTTTTTCAAATCAATTCAGAAGACTACCAATTTTTATGGAGAGGTAGAATAATGTGTTTGGAATCTATTGGTTCAAAAATCAAGTCATTTGGAAGTCTAGAGAAGGAGTTATGGCCAAAAGAAGCAAGATTGTTCAGTGTGGAAAGAGCTCTCGGGCGCATGATCATGCTTATGCACAAGCGATCGTGAGATCACTCCTTTAGTAGAGTCACAATCATGACTTTAGATGTTTAAGCACAGTCTATTTTTTTCCTTCACTGCACAATCGTGCAATCCCATTTCTCCAGCAAAGTCATGATCGTGCATTATACCTTTAGTCACTGCCTATTTCATCCGAAGAAGTCACGATCGGTCAAAAATGGCTATTTGTGACCCAACAAAATGGATCATGGGCGTACAACCAACACGCACGCCCGTGCATGTTGTGTATGCCCGTGCACACTACCCATTCTCTAGAAACACATGTTTTCTTCTTCTCGTTCTTCTTCCATTAAAACCTACACTTAAAATTCATTTCTACTCTTTCTACTCCATTCCCATTCAACACATTCACATAACAATTTAAAACGCAAGTTTACTCAAAATCATTAAAAACCATATATCAGTCATGCATCTTCTACATGTTATGGGTTTTTCATTTTTCTACTACACTCATTAGTCTCTATCAACACTTTCACTTCATCTAAAATCATTTCTATATCACGAACTCACTTTTCAACTTAACTCTACATTTATTTTCAGTTTATGTCTCCAACCAACAAAAATATTCACATATTTATACATATATACACAGTGAAAAGGAACAAAGAAAAGGAAAACAAAGAATATATGTATCTATCAACCTTCCAAATTTTTCTGCACCCCTCATATGTATAATTTCATTGATATTTCTAATTCAAAATTCATTTCTACACCATCTTATCACATAATAATCCTCAAATACGTAAAAATAATATATTTAGATTTTCATCTTACTTATATAGTGTTGATGAAATTGATGAAAATGGCCACTATTTTCATGATTATGTAATGTCAAATAAATCATCAATTTATATCATAATCATACTTCCTATAAGGATTAACATACTTACTTGTTAAAACTTTACAATCTTCAAAATCTCTAAAAACCCTAATCCTCATGCATCCACGTACATCATCTTACAGCTGGCTTGGTTTAGGTTTTTCTTGAGGCAAAACAAGTAGATAACAAAGTAGGAGTTGTAAAATATAAGGGAAAGCAAGGTTTAATCTTGCTAAAGGTTCAGTGAAAAACTATGTGTAAATGAAGAAACTTGAGGAAGAAAGCTATGAAAAAGTTGAAGACAAGTATACAGTGCTTGGTCTTTCAAATCAAATTGTATAGTAAACTTAAACTAGACAAGTGACACTTGTCACTTATCTATCTTCTAAGACTTTAACTAGTTATCAATTAAATAGTTTAATCTTCTCCAAATTTTCCTCCAATTTGTCTCTAAATTTTCAAAATCATTATCTCACAAATTCTAAAGTCATCTCTAAAAAATTCTTCAATATCATTTATTCTTATTTCTATTTTCATTCCTTAATTTTCTTGCCAATTCTCATTTTTCCTAGTCCAATAATATTCAACAATTTCGAAAATTTTCATAAAATTTATCAAGAATTCTAATTTAACAAATACCCTCTCTAAATTAGCTTCCAATATAAGAAACCACAATTCTCTATAAAATCTCATATCAAAAATCATGTTCACGTTCAAATAATCAATTACGCCTGGAAATTATCAATGAATGCACGTACAAGTATTTTCATGTGCAAAAGTTCATATTCAAGTGTATGTGCATATCATATAATGCAAGAGCATGAAATGCATTTTCTAATCTCTCAGTAATCTTTCATATTTACTATTTTACCTTTAACTTGGGTAATAGGATGTTACAATTCTCCCTTCCTTGAAAGAAATTTTGTCTATGAAATTCTTACCTGATTGTTCCAACAGGTAGGGATATTGTCTCCTCATATGCTCCTCCGTTTCCTATGTGGCTTCCTCAATTGAGTGATTTCTTTAAAGGACTTTTACCAATGGAATGACTCAGTTCCTCAACTGTTTAATCTGAGATCCTACTATCATGATCGGCTCCTCAACATAACTTAAGTTACTAGCAACGTCAATCTCTTGAGCCAATATTACATGTGTAAGATCTGATCGGTATCTTTGGAGCATACTCACATGAAAAACATTATGCAATTGAAACATTTGATTCAGTAAAGCTAACTTATAGGCTAAAGATCCTATCATCTCAATGATCTTATGGGGATACCTAAGGCTCAACTTGCCCTTTTTACCGAATCTGAATAGTCCTCTCCAAGGTGACGCTCTTAGAAATACTCTGTCTCCCACACTGTATTCTATATCCCTTCAATGTTGATCCACATAACTCTTATATCTATCTTGAGCCGCTTTAATTTGGCTTCAGATTAACTTCACCTTGTCTACTATATCTTATATCAACTCTGGGCCTTCAACCATTCTCAAGCCCTCTTCATCCCAATATAATGGCGATCGACATTTTCTGCCATACAGTGCCTCAAACAATTCCATCCTAATAGTACTATGATAATGGTTGTGTATGCAAATTTTATCAGTGCTATATACTGATGCCAAGCTCATTGAAACTCTAATACACATGCTCTAAGCATATCCTCAATAGTCTTGATTGTCCTCTCACTCTGTCCATCTGTCTGAGGATGAAATGTTGTACTGAAGTTCAACTTTATAACTATAGCAGATTGTAATAATCTCAAGGTGAATTTGGGATCCCTATCCAATACAATGGACACTAGAACCCTGTGTAGTCTAACCACTTCATTCACTTATCTTCGAGTTAACTGATCCAGTGGGTGATTCTCTCTCAATGGTAAGAAATGGGCCAACTTGGTTAATCGGTCCACTACATCTCATAATGCATCATTCTGTCTCAAAGTCTTAGGCAATCCCATAACAAAGGTTACAGTAATTCGTTCCCATTTTCACTGTGGAATAGGCAACGAATGTAGCTTCCCTACTGGATCCTGATGCTCAGCTTTAACCCGCTGGCATTTTATAAACTTGGAAACATACTCCACCATTTGCTTCTTCATTTTGGGTCACCAAAAATGTTGCTTAAGCGTATTATACATCTTGTTAGAACTAGGATGCATATCGTAGGCGGTCATATGAGCTTACTCTAGAATTTCCTTCCTCATATCATCCACATTAGGCACACATAGCCTTTACTTCAACCATGATGTCTCAACTCTCAACTCAAACTCGGAATCCAAATTCATCTTTACTTTCTCTATAATATTCACCATATTGGGATCTCTCCTCTAGACTTTTTTTATTATATCATGTAACCTCGGCCTCAGCTTCAATGTAGCAATTAAAGGCTCATCTTGTTTCAGATTCAATTCCACATTTAGAACTCTTAAATGAATCAAATTAGGTAACCTCGATATCTGAATCTGAGTTATATTAGTGTTAGACTTTCTGCTTAAAGCATCAGCCACCATATTAGCTTTCCCTAGGTGGTACTTAATCGTGCAGTCATAGTCCTTTAATAACTCTATCCATCTCCTCTGTCTCCTGTCAATTCCTTCTAACTCAACAGATACCTCAAACTCTTATGATCAGTGTAGATCTGAAATGTCTCTTCACATAAATAGTGTCTCCATATCTTTAGAGCAAAGACAACTGCAGCTAGCTCTAAATCATGTACTCGATAGTTAATCTCGTGAGACCTTAATTGTCTCGATGTGTAGGCAATCACCTTGCCATACTTCATCAATACACATCCCAATCTTTGATGCGAAGCATCATTATATACCACATATCCTCTGGTCCCCGATGGAATGGTTAACACCAGTTTCATAGTCAATCGATGCTTCAATTCTTCAAAGCTCTTCTGATATTTCTCATCCTATTTGAATACAGCATTCTTCCTCAGAAGTTTTATTAGAGGAGACGAGATTAAGTAAAATCGCTCGACAAACCTCTGATAATATCCAGCCAATCCTAGGAAGCTTTGGATTTCAGATACATTCCTCGGAGCTTCCCAATTCATCACTAACTCTTTCTTCTTTGGATCCACTTGTATGCCTTGTCTAGTCACTATATATCCCAGAAATACTACTTGATCTAGTCAAAATTCACACTTACTGAATTTAGCATACAACTGCTTTTCCCTCATAATCTGTAAAATAACTCTCAAATGTTTAGAATGCTCTTCTTTGCTCTTGGAATACACTAAAATGACATCGATGAACACAATCACAAATCGATCTAGGTAAAGTCGAAACATTTTATTCATCAAGGCCATAAATACTGCTGGGGCATTAGTTAACGATATTACTAAAAACTTGAAGTGCCTATACCTACTACTAAATGCACTTTTAGGTACATCAGCCTCTGCTATCTTCAACTGATAATACCCCGAACCTAAATCCAGATGAGTGAACAACTGAGCTCTCTGCAACTGATCAAACAAATCATCAATTCTAGGCAACGGGTACTTGTTCTTAACTGTTACCTGATTAAGTTGCCTATAATCAATGCATAACCTCAAAGTCTCATCTTTCTTCTTCACAAACAAAACTGGAGCTCCCCAAGGTGAAACACTGGGTCTAATAAAACCCTTTTCCAATAACTCTTGCAACTAGACCTTTAACTCCTTAGTTCCTTAGGTGCCATCCTATACGAAAGGAATAGATAGAGGAGCCGCGCCTAGTACTAAATCAATTGTGAACTTCATTTCCTGATCTGGAGGTAAGCTAGGTAACTCGGTGGGAAACACATCTAGGAATTTCCTAACCACAGGAATTTCCTGCACATTCTACTCATCTCAGGTATCAATGACATGGGCCAGATAGGCCTCACATCCACCCTACATCAACCTCAATGCACTCATGAAGGATATCATCCTGGCTGACACTACTTGACTAATTCCTCTGAATATTGCCCTTGGCTGACTAGAAGATTCTAGTACTACCTCCTTAGTATAGCAGTTCATGATAGTCCTATGAGCAGTGAGCTAATCCATGCCTAAGATAATGTCTATCTCTCTCAACTGTAGTATAATCAAGTCTGACTCCAACTCTACCTGGTCAATCTGAATCAAACATTCTTTACAAACTTCTCCTATCACTATAGTACTATCTATTGGTGTACTAACCTTTAATCCATACTTTAACTGCTCTTTATCACTATGCAACTTAGATTCCAAATACGGTGCAATGATTGAATGTGTAGATCCTGGATCTAGCAATGCAAATGCTTCATGAGTATAAATAAATAGTGCACCTATAATGACATCCACAGAGTCCTGAGCTTCTTGTTTGGTCATAACATAGACTTCATCTTAGGACTACGATCAGCTGCTCTGCATCTCAATCCTAACAGAAGGACTCCCAGAGCTCACTCTGCCTCTACCATGGCTTCTACCTCAGCACTACAAGACTGTGACTTCACTCTTAGATCTCCCACTCATACCAGATTAAGCTCCCATAGCAACTAGACAATCTCTAATATGGTGGTTAAAAGAGTCGTACGTAAGGCAAGCTCCAGACGGTCTCCAGCACTCACCACCGTGCCTCTGCCCACAATGGTCACATGGAGATATCTGACTCTGCATTGTACCTCTTCCACTGCCTGACTGTATAAAGCCACCCCTCTGCCTAAATTCTGACTGCCTTGATCCAGCCAATGGTCTGAAAGCTCAGTTCTAACGCTTACTAAATCTTATACTAGAACCACTCTGACTCTCACTAGACCTCTTCAATCTGGACACTTGCCTAAACTATGCTTGTCCCTTTCTCAGTAGCTGCTCAATTATGATCAAAGCAACTCTTAACTTAGTAAAACTACTTAAGTCTGAAACTGTCAACCTTGTTCTAATCTCCATGTTGAGCCCATCTTCAAACCTCCTACACTTGTCTTCTTCGGTAAGAATCAAAGCAATAACATATCTCATCAACTCATTGAACCTGAACTCATACTCTACCACTGACATCCTACCCTGCTTCAGATCTAAGAACTCCTTCATCTTCCTGTCCAAGTAGATCTTGGGCATGTAGTTCTCCTTGAAAACCCTCAGGAAGTCTTCCCACTTCAGGTTGCAAGGCTTGATGGTACTGCCTAAAACAATCTTCCACCACTGGTAAGCTGGGCCTTGCAGTAAAGACATTAAATAGTCGAACTTCTCGTTCGGCTCGCAATCCATCTGATCAAAAACTCTCCCCGTCCTTTCTAACCATCTCTCAGTCTCTGCTAGGTCTGTACTTACATAGAAGTCTACCACCCCTTGCTTCCACAACCTATCATACCTCCTCTCCTTTCTCTTAGGAACTCTAAGAGGCATCTCCTCCGATCGAGGTACCGAAGACTCTCTACTGGCTCCTATAAATCCTAAGTCAGCTGATTGTCCCACTTTATCACCTATGGTGGATGACTTATAATAAATAATAACTCCATTCATTATTTGCATTTCTCATGATAATTTATGCTTAAAATTCCTATATGTCCCTATAGATGACAAACTATGTTCTAATACCACTAAAATCTGGCACCCCATTATCCTAGGGTATGCACCGGAATACTATGCAGACATTCCAGTATATAACCTATGATAATGGCATGTCAGAGCATTCACATCATTCACTTAACATGGCATCATCATTCTTTAATCTCTTGTAAGACACCGCTAAGAAAACATAATAGTAAAAGTCAAATTCCTCATTTCATTACTTAAACAATATGTACATTGTAGCTTTACATTGTATTCCGAATATATACAATGACAGACTAAATACAAAATGTGCTACATATGAGGAATTGTACAAAAATCTATCTAATATGCTAATCTTAACTAATCGGCCTTTGAGCCATTTATTCTTTCCAAAATACAAGAATATATCTCTTGTAGAGTCTCTTAATAGCTAAAGTCGTCGCTCGGTCCTGAAAAATCAACATTGCAATTTTGGTAACTTTTGCGAACTCAATGAGGTAACCATCATCGATGGTTCACTTAATTCATGCAACACATCACACATATAACATATATTTCACATCTTTGCATTTTGAATAATTTATCACATGTCACATTCTCACTTATAGGTAAGGCAAAATTTCATTTCAAACAATCAAACATACTTATTAAAATGTATATGAAATGCTCATGTGACTCTTTTCTAATTATTACATTGTTGTGACTAAGTGCCTAAACTGCCCTGTATCCATTGTGGATACCGACATACAGGGTTCATTTATATTATCCCTTATCCGTTGGGGATACAAGGCTCATTTACATAGTGAGCCATTAGCTCTTAATCACATTTGGAGCTTTAATCTCATTTTCAGTGGCTACTCAGGTCACAACTCTCATTATCTGATCATGCATTCATGTATAGAATACAGCTCTCATAATCAATCTATCATGTCATAAAGCATTTAGTTCGTCACATTCATATACAATTAGCACTTCAATATCACATATATGCATCAAATCTCAGACCTTCATTGTCCGGCGTCAACATTATCAAATCACATTTATAGATAATTCAAACCAGAAATTAAGCAAACAAATAATTAAGTGAGATAGTCTAGGTTACTCACATATTGCTCCCAAAGCTATTGCCTCGAAGTTCCAACAATGTCTCAATATTGACGTTCCAATTGCTTGTAGCACTCCCTTATCCCAGGATACGCACCGAGATGCCCAGAGGTCATTCCGGTACATATCCTATGATAAGGGCAAGCTACGTTCGATCACTACACTCACTTCAAGTGGCATCGTATCATTTATCACTTCTAAAACATCGATAGAAAATCACAATATTTTTAAAACCAACTTTTTCCTCATTTCATTTCTTATATCAAAAGTCTACATTGTGTCTTTCAACCTTTTCTACACGTACATTCACAAAACCTAGTACAAAAGTACTACATGAAAGAGGAAAATACATCAAATCTAGCTAAGCCATCCAAAATCCCAACTGACCGACCTTTGAGTCAAGACTTCTCTTGTTAAAACACAATCCACATGATAGTGGAGCCTCTTAGTAGTTAGGGTCGTCTCTCGGCTATGAAAAGACAACATTACAATTTTGGTGAGTTTTGCGAATCCAATGAGGTAACCATCATCGATGGTTCACTCAATTCATGCAACACATCAATTCACACAACAATTATTTCACAATTTTGCAATTCACATAAGTATTACATTTTCACTTAAGCAGAAACAAATTATGCATTTCAATCAATCAAACTTACATAACCAAATGCATATGAAATGATCATGAGATTATTTTCCAATTGTTACGTTGTTGTGACTGAGTGCCTGAACTGTTCCGTATTTATTTTAGATACTGGGTTCATTAATAACTATCCCTTATCCGTGGAGGATACAGGGCTCATTATACGTTGAGCCTGAGGCTCTAAAATACTTTTGAGCTCGAGGCTCATTTCCACACATTGAGGTTTAAGCTATGATCGTTGGCTACTCTAGTCACAACTTCCATTATCTGACTTTGCATGCATGAATGAAATGCACGTAACACGATCATTCCCTTGATAAAACAAATAGGTTTGTACATTCACATTCAAGCAGTACTTCAATATCTCAACCCCCATCGTACAGTCATCAGACCTTCTGTCCATAATCCAAAATTCAATCTCATTCATTCATTACTCAAATAACAATTATAAGCAAACAATAATTGAGAGAAACCGTCTAGGTTACTCACAAGTTTCTCCCGAAGCTAATACCTGGAAGATCCGGCAACGTCTGGAGGCTGACATTCTAGTTGTTCCTCTATAACAAATAATATATACAATATCATAATCTCTTCAATCATAAGTATCCAATGATGCACGTGTATGAAATAACTTATGTACAATGCATGTTCATGACAATCCCAGGTATCATTCCCTTATTCTGATCACATTATTAGTCCTATATCTGAAACTTATCTAAGTATGATTCATGCTTAGGTTTTTGCCTCATTAAAACCATCGAAATCATAATTCATTATTCATTTGGAATCCTATAGATCTAGACATAATCGAAACACTGAAGTTTGTTCAGTGGAATAACCCCAGTTCATATAATGTAAGGGCGCACTCATCGTACCCATTCCACGTTTCTCACTCAATCTTTCTTAATTCATTTCAGATGAATATGATTTTTATATGGAGATGTAGGGTAATGTCTTACTAGTCCAATAGTTCAAGAAGTAATTCATTTGGACTACTATAGAAGAAGTTATGGCCAGGCGAAGAAAGATAGAAGAAGCCAAAACCCAGAAGGAACAAAACCCAGAAGGAAGAAAACTCGGAAGAAGCGAAACTCAGAAGAAACCAAAACATAGAAGGAAGAAAACATAGAAGGAAGAAAACTCAGAAGAAGTGAAACTCAGAAGGAACCAAAACACAGAAGGAATAAAACACAGAAGGAAGAAAACTTAGAAGAAGCAAAACTCAAAAGGAACCAAAACATAGAAGGAAGAAAACTCAGA
>JANIPM010423775.1:0-10972 GCA_027478405.1 Erythroxylum cassinoides | reverse complement strand
GTAAATCATGAATGCATCACTCATATCAACTTGTCATGAACACATAAACATGTCAAATGGTTTGGGTAAGTCCAAAATATGACGCACTACACATTTCCAATATAATGGTCCTGTGTAGTCGTGAATTCTTGAGGGAGTCCTTGAGGGGACTCCATGTCACTTGCGGGCAGGCGGGAGAAGCCTATACTTAGGCCAACATGCACGTGACGGTTCTTAAGGTACTACCACAAACTCACATAACATATAGATTTCAAAATCTTGTAAGCTTGATGCCTAAAATGGCACATTCTCTTGAAAACTTGAGTTTCACATGCTTGATATATCTTTAAAACCATTTTCAAAAGTATGGATTCATAATCTTGCATCATTTCAAAGAATCATTTTAAAAACAACTTTTCATAAATCATCACACAAATTAGGTATAAGCATGTAGTACAATCTTACAGCATTTAAAAATATTAAATGCACATGAATAAGATAGTTCCAAAATTATTTACTGTCATTTCTTGATAGGAAACTTTTGTTGGTTTATTATTAACTATAAAAGTGAAACTCACTTTTTAGTCCTTGATTTTGGCTTGTTCAAAATTGTCTCTCCTCTTGCTCCTCTTGTCTTTCTTGATTCCCTTTTTATCATAATTAGAATTCCCAAATCAATAGGAATTTCCAAATGAGAACCCAAAGAAACTAATATATAAATTTATCCTAGAACACTTAAATCCGTGCATTTACTAAGCTTTTGACACCAAAAACTCTTCCAAAAATCCAAAGCCGTAAAATATTCTTACCTCAAATCTTCTGCAAATGAAGAAATGCTTGGTTCAAATGAAGGCTCTTATCTTTCTCTATATTTTTCCCTTCTTGATGACTCTCAAAATCCCCTTTGAAGGATGAGAAGAATTAAGACCTAGCTCAAAACTCTTTTCTCCCTCTAAACCCACGACACTCTCCCTATCTTCTTTCTTACTTTTGTGCTTTCTCTCTTCTATTTTTCCTTACCCATGTTTTTGGCTTTTAAAAAGCAAGCCAATAAATTCCTCTTCCTATTTTGCCCCTCCTTCAAAGCCTTAAAGCCTTTCCATTTAAGTGATCTCCCCAAAATACCCCTTATGCAACTTATCACTTTAACTTTTTGTTTAATTCACCTATGCAACTTAGTCTCATTAACATTAACATGCTAATCATTTCCAACATACACTAATCTAGGAAGATCCCAGAATTAATCTAATCATACTTATTTATCAAGAAAAAAAAATTGGGGACCAATAATTCTCCCCCTCTTAAAAGAATTTCGTCCTCGAAATTCTTACCTGAGTCATTGAAGAGGTGTGGGTATTTTTCTCTCATGGTTTCCAAGGGCTCCCATGTGGTCTCTTCCATGGAATGGTTTCTCCACAAGACTTTGACCAGTTGAATCGTCTTGTTCCTGAGGACCTTTTCCTTGGTGTCTAAGATCTCCACTAGAATCTCCTCATAACTCAGATCATCTCTCAACTAAACCTCAGTAATCTTAATGATATGGGAGGGATCTGATCTATATCTCCTCAACATGGAAACATGAAAGACATCATGAATCTTTGACAATTTTGGGGGCAACGTCAACCTATAAGCCAGCGGTCCAATCTTCTCAAGAATCTCGTAAGGACCCACATATCTTGGACTTAACTTGCCCTTTTTGTCAAATCTCATGACTCCTTTCCAAGGAGATGTCTTAAGAAACACTTTCTCACTGACTTCATACTTCATCTCTTTTTGGTATGCATCCGTATAACTTTTCATCCTATCCTGTGCTGCTTTAAGCCGTTGTTTAACCAGGTTGACCTTGTCAACTTTCATCTGTAGTAACTCTGGCCCTATCAGTCTCCTCTCTCCTTCCTTATCCCAACATATCAGAGTTCTACATCTCCTTCCATACAATGCTTCATAAGGAGCCATCTAAATTCTTGAGTGGTACGAATTATTATAAGCAAATTCTACCAATGGCAAATGTTCGTCCTAAACTCCTTTGAAATCCATCACACATGCCCTAAGTATTCCCTCAAGGATCCAAATGGTCCTCTCAGATTGACCATCAGTCTGGGGATGAAAAGCTGTGCTAAAATTCAACTTAGTTCTCAAAGCCTCTTGTAAACTTCCCCAGAATCTTGAAGTAAATCGAGGATCCCTGTCAGAAACTATAGAATCTGGAACCCCATGCAATCTCATTATCTCATCAATATACTTCTTTGCCAGAAGATGCAGAGAATCAGTCTGTCTGATTGTCAGAAAATAGGCTGATTTCGTTAACTGATTCACAACAATCCATGTGGCATCATGCTTCCTACTGGTCTTGGGCAGACCCATCAAAAAGTCCATAGCCACTCTTTGCTACTTCCATTCAGGAATGGACAATGACCTTAACCTACCTGCAGGTGCCTGGTGTCCAGCGTTGACTTGCTAACACACTAGACACTTACTCACATGTTCCGCTGCATCTCTCTTCATGCCTTTCCACCAGAATTGCTCTTTCATATTTCTGTACATCCTAGTGCTACCTGGGTGCATAGCATAAGGTGTATTGTGTGTCTCATCCAGTATCTCATCCTTCACCTTCTTGACATTCGGGATGTAAAGTCTATTCCCTACAACCATAAGTCCATCATCCCTCACTACCACTTCAGATTTCTTGCCATCTTGAATTTCTTCTCGGAGCTTACTTAATTCTGTATCTTGTGCTTGTAGCTCTTTAACTTTCTCCCTGAGTATTGGTCTCACTCTGAAAGTAGCAATAACACATTCAGGTTTCTCATGTTTAAAACTTATCCTAAGCTTAGCCATCTCCTCAAATAGCGGTAGGTAAACTGTTTGAACATAAGCTATAGAGGATTTCGTGCTCAAGGCATCAGCTACCACATTCGTCTTATCTGGATGGTACTCAATCAATAGGTCATAATCCTTGAGTAACTCTAACCACCTTCTTTGTCTCAAATTTAATTCCTTTTGGCTCAACAAATACTTAAGACTTTTATGATCGGTGAAAATCTTCATTTGAACCCCATACAGATAATGTCTCCAAATTTTCAAGGCAAAGATCACTGCTGCTAATTCCAGATCATGGGTCGGATAATTCAATTCATAAAGCTTCAGTTCCCTTGATGCATAAGCTATTACCCTATCTCCCTGCATCAACACACAACCTAAACCCTTTCTTAAAGCATCACTGTACATTGTATAACCCTCATCTCCAGTAGGCAAAATCAAAACTGGAGCACTTATTAATCTGCGCTTGAGTTCTTCAAAGCTTTTCTGACATTCCTCACTCCAGACAAATTTCTGATTCTTCCTCAATAACTTAGTCATCAGAGCAGCTATCATAGAAAATCCCTTAACGAATCTCCTATAATATCCTGACAAATCCAGAAAACTCCTCACCTTTGTCACTGCTTTAGGTGCATGTCAATTCACCACTGCTTCAATCTTTCTCGGATCAACATGTACCCTATATTTAGAAATCACATGTCCAAGGAATATCACCTCATAAAGCCAGAATTCAAATTTGCTGAATTTGACATAAAGCTTCTTCTCCCTCAGTGTCTGCAATACTATTCTGAGATGCTCCTCATGTTCTCCTTCACTCTTGGAATACACCAGAATGTCATCGATAAACACTATGACAAATTGATCTAGATATTTCTTGAAAACTCTATTAATAAAATCCATGAATGCAACTGGAGCATTGGTCAGTCCGAATGGCTTGACTAGGAACTCGTAATGCCCATATCTGGTCCTAAAGGCTGTCTTGCTTAGATCAGACTCCTTGATTCTAAGTTGATAATAGCCTGACCTGAGATCAATCTTAGAAAATACCCTTGCTCCCTGCAGCTGGTCAAACAGATCATCAATTCGGGGTAGAGGGTACTTGTTTTTAATGGTCACCTTGTTTAGTCTCTGGTAATCAATGCATATGTGCCATGTTCCCTCCTTCTTCTTAACAAACATAATTGACGCTCCCCACGGTGACGAACTCGGCCTTATGAACCCCTTCTCTAACAGTTCTTCCAACTGTTTCTTAAGCTCCCTCAACTCTGCTGGAGCCATTCTATAAGATGGTATAGAAATAGGTGCGATACCTGGAATCAAGTCAATAGCAAACTCGATTTTTCTTACCAGTGGAAAATCAGGTAAATCCTCTGGAAACACATCAGGAAACTCCGTTACAACTATAAAATCCTCTAACCTTCCTTCATTCACATCTGTGTCCACAACATGTGCCAAGAAGGCTTCACACCCCTTTCCTATCATTCTGTCAGCAAGCAAGGCCGAAATAAGTCTTGATGGTGGTGTTTTCCTGTCTCCCCTGAAAATCACCTTCTCACCGTTGCCTAGATCAAATTTCACCTCCTTAAGGCAACAATCTATCTTCGCCTGATACTTCTCCGTGACATCCATTTCAAGTATAACATCCAAGCCTTTTAGGTCTAGAGGTAGTAAATCCACTACCAATCTAGCACCATCAATTAATAGTTCACAAACCCTACACACTTGACTTATAATCACATTCCTCCCTAGAGGTATACTAACAAGCAAAGGACTACTCAAAGGCACTGAATTCACACCATGCAAAATCATATTTGCTAAAACAAAAGAATGGGTGGAACCAGAATCAATTAGTAAATATACTACAGAGTTAAATAACTGAGCCATACCCGTGACAACTTCAGGGGCGGCTACCGTTTCCTCTCTGTTCATGGCGAATACCTTTGCCTGAGTCTGAACTTTCTATTTTCCTAGAGGAATAGGCTTCTTTCTAACTCCAGAACTGCCCACCTTGGCAACTAGCCTGGTCCCCACTGTTTCGGCTCTCTTGGGGACTTGCAACTGTGACCCCTTTTGCTTTGATGCTTAGGGACAATCTCTGATCATGTATCCCTTCTCTCCACATCGTAAACATGCTCCAAGTAACTTAAAGCATTCTCCTTTGTGGAGCTTCCCACAATGCTCACATTCAAGGTTTGTGAACTTGCTCCTCCCCGTCCTTCTAGTGCCTCCCATACTTGAGGCTTGCCCTGAAACTATTCTTGCCTGTTTGTTCTTGATAGGGCCACTGCTTCCCACTTCACTCTGAGTATGGAAACTCTTCCTACCCTGTTTAGGCAATTGAGTACTCACCCCTTTCTTGGAAAACTGTTCCCTGTTCTTCCTCTTCCTGCTCACTTCATTTATGATATTCTCCAGCTTCTCATCCTGGAGTGCGGCATCTCCCAATTATTGGTAGTCACAGAAATTGTGGATCAAGACTTTCTCCTTGATCCCCAAATGAAGTCCTCCCTCAAACTTGTGGCACTTTTCCTCCTCATTTGCATTAATGTTGGCCGCATACCGGGACAGCTGAGCAAACTTCAGCTCATATTTACTCACACTCATATCCCTCTAAGTGAGATTTAGAAATTCTTTGGCTTTCTCCTGGATATAGAATCTCGAGAAGTATTTCCTCCTAAAGGCTTCCAGAAAGTCTCTCCACGACAACATGGGAGGCATATCCTGACTATGGGGCACTAATTCCCACAAATGAAGTGCATCTCCCTGTAGCAAGCTCACTATATAATATAACTTCTCCTCATTCGAGCACTTCATCTAAATCAAAACCTTCTTGGTCCTCTTCAACCAGGCTTTGGCCTCTTCTGGATTTGTAGTCCCATTGAAATCTACATCTCCATATTTGCAGAGCTTATCATACTAGCCATTCCTCTCCATTGAAGCCTGCATCGGGATTTGTTACCTTTGGCCTATGGCATATGTGAAAGCCTGGGCAAAGGCCTGAAAGAACTGCGGGTCCATAGATTGCATAAGAGGAGGAGGCAGTGGCACCTCATGCTGCACATTAGGTGCCTCAGAATTAGGAGTAGGGTGTGCCCCGGCATCTTATAGGATATAGGATTCATCCGTATTCCTTTGGCGAGAGCCAGATCAAGTTAGAGCTCCTCGAGTTCTCCTTCGAGGTGGCATTTATCACTCCTTGAATATAAGATTAGTGGAAACTTTCAGTTTATGTAAACAATTTTAAATCATGTAAAACACTTTAAAAACTATGCAATTTACTTACTTAATTTAATGCATGTTCATTTCATGTCTTAGACTACCCACCCAAGGCCTAGGATACTCTTAAACCTAAGGCTTTGATACCATAAGTGTTGGACACCCCGCCCTTGAGAGTCACGAGCTCGACATCCTAAGTGACATCTGAATGCATATCCTACAAGGATGGTGTGCCCCCACCAAGACAAACTCCAAAACAACTTACACTTACTATTTTCAAACAGATGTTGATCCTAGACACTTGCACCAGCCTTGGGACACTTAGCATAACGGTCAATTGGGATATTGGTTTAAAAACCTATTAAGGTGATTTCAAGGAGGGCTTTGAGATTTACAACTTTGAGGAATACTTTGAGGTCTAATTCTATCTTCAGAAGGACTGAAAATTGAACTGAAGGTAGAAGAAGCAAAACACAGACGAAGCGAAAACAGAAGAAGCGAAAGGCAAAAGATAGTAAGTTAGCAAAACACCGAAGATAGAAAAAGATAGAATAAGATCCTAAACAGTAACCCAGAAGAAGTTTATAAATAGTAACCCAGAAGAAACAAAAGACAGAAGAAGCGAGTCGGCAAAGCACAGAAGATAACAAAAGACATAAGAAGTTCATCAACAGTAACCCAGAAGAAGTTTATGAACAGTAACTTAGAAGAAACAAAAGACAGAAAAAGTAGTCGGCAAAACATAGAAGATAACAAAAGATAGAAGAAGTTCATAAGCGGTAACCCAGAAGAAGTTTATGAGCAGTAACCCAGAAGAAACAAAAGATAGAAGAAGTGAGTCGGCAAAACACAGAAGATAACAAAAGACAGAAGAACTTCATAAACAGTAACCCAGAAGAAGTTTATAAACAGTAACCTAGAAGAAAAAAAGATAGAAAAAGCGAGTAGGCAAAATACAGAAGAAGACACGTCAGCAAAACACAGAAGAAGACGCGTCAGCAAAACACAGAAGAAGGCGCATTAACGAAACACCAAAGAAGACTCATCAACAAAACACAGAAGAAGACGTGTCAGCAAAACATAGAAGAAGATGCATCAGTGAAATACAGAAGAAGTAAAACTCAGAAGGAACAAAACTCAGAAGAAGACACGTCAGTAAAACACAGAAGAAGACGCGTCAGCAAAACATAGAAGAAGACGTGTCAACAAAACACAAAAGAAGTAAAACTCAGAAGGAACAAAACCCAGAAGAAGACATGTTAGCAAAAAACAGAAAAAAGACGTGTCAACAAAACACAGAAGAAGATACGTCAGCAAAACTCAGAAGAAGTGAAACTTAGAAGGAACAAAACACAAAAGATAAAAAGGAAAACGAAACAAAACACAGACGATACAAAACATAGAGGAAGATGACGTCATCATAGCAAAACACAAAAGAAGATGACGTCATCACAGAAGAAGCAAAAAGGCAAAAGGAGCAAAACATAGTCGAAGATACAACTTTACTCTTGAACATCTTTTCTTATAAGGGTCCTAATTTTATGCTCGGATGCCCAAAATTTTCATATCATATATCGCTGGAAAGCTAAAGGAGAGAGACCTACAACTTTACAAAAGACACAATTGCCTAAATTGGCCTAGATCAATCCAGATTTTTCCCTAGAGTCAGAAAACGAATTTTTCCTTTATGAAACTTGAATAAAATTTCATACATATAAACATGAGAGAGTCATGAGTAAAAATGCAAACGTATTTCATTTGCATCAAAAGATGAAAGTTTTACAATGCTTTAGTGGGCATTTCAAGCCACAAATACATTAATACATCAAAATCCCAAAATACCAAAGATATATGAACTATGATTGCTCAAAATGCAACTAAAGCACTGCTTTACAAAACTTGCTTCAAATACAAAATAATCAAAACTAGGAGTGTTGCATTGCCCTTTTGTCCTACTCGATATCCTAGTCATCACCTGAATGTGTGGGAGGAGATTTGGGGGGTGAGCTTAAAGCCCATGGGTAACAATTTTATAATTTATAACAAGCAAAAACATTTATAAGTCATTTGCAATGCAAAAATTCATGTGTATGTAAATCATGAATGCATCACTCATATCAACTTGTCATGAACACATAAACATGTCAAATAGTTTGGGTAAGTCCAAAACATGATGCACTACACATTCCCAATATAATGGTCTTGTGTAGTCGTGAATTCTTGAGGGAGTCCTTGAAGGACCTCCGTGCCACTAGGGAGCAGGCGGGAGAAGTTTATACTTGGGTCAACATGCACGTGACAGTTCTTGAGGGACTACCACAAACCCACATAACATATAGATTTCAAAATCTTGAAAGCTTGATGCCTAAAATGGCACATTTTCTTAAAAACTTGTTTTTCACATGCTTGTTATATCTTATAAACCTTTTTCAAAAGTATGGTTTCATAATCATTCATCATTTCAAAGAATTATTTTAAAAATAACTTTTCAGAAATCATCACATCAATCGGGTATAAGCATGTAGCACAATCTTACAACATTTAAAAAAACATTAAATGCACATGAATAAGGTAGTTGCAAAATTATTTAATGTCATTTCTTGATAGAAAACTTTTGTTGGCTTATTACCAACTATAAAGGTGAAACCCACCTTGAAGTCCTTGATTACATCTTGTTCCAATATGCCTCTCCTCGTGCTCCTCTTGTCTTTCTTGATTCCCTTTTTAACAAATATAAAATTCCCAAATCAATGGAAATTTTTAGATGAGAACCCAAAGAAACTAATATATAAGTTGATCCTGGAACCCTAAAACCCATGCACTTTCTAAGCTCTTGACACCAAAACCCCTTCCAAAATTCGAGGCCTTAAAATGTTGTTACCTCAAATCTTCTCCAAATGAAGAAATGCTTGGTTCAAAAGAAGGCTCTTATCTTCTCCTATATTTTCCCCTTCTCGATCACTCTCAAAATCCTTTTTGAAGGTTGAGAAAAATCAAGACCTAGCTCAAAATTCTTTTCTCCCTCTAAACCCACAACACTCTCTCTACCTTCTTTCTTACTTTTATGCTTTCTCTATTCTGTTCTTCCTCACCACGTTTTGTCCATTTTAAAAATACAAGCCAATAAATTCCTCTTCCCATTTTTGGCCCTCCTTCAAAGCCTTAAAGCCTTCCCACTTAAAGGATCTCCCTAAAATACCCCTTATGCAACTTATCACTTTAACTTTTAATTTAATTCACCTTTGTAACATAATCTCATTAACTTTAACATGCTAATCATTTCCAACATACACTAATCTAGCAAAATCCCAAAATTAACCTAATCATGCTTATTTATCAAGAAATTTTTTTTTGGGTCAATACTAAACATATAAAATGAAATCAAACCAATTTTTAATTACAAAACCCTAACCTTTACCAATTTTTCAAGCTTGATCTCTTGGTTTGCTCTCTTGCTTTCAACCCTTAAATGCTTCCAAGCTTAATATCTTCTTCATGGCAAGTTAAAAACCAACATTTATTTTAAATATCCATCCCACTCAAAAACTCACAAAACTAGTAGCTTAAGCTAGCAAATCTGTCTTTTTCTTTCAATCTCTTGGGTAATTGATAAGCACTTAGATTTGATAAAGATTTCTCCAAATCATACTCAAAATCCAAAACAAAGGCTACCCTCTCCTTGGCTTCTCTTCTTTTCTTTTTCGTTTTTGCTCTCACAGTTAACCCAAAAAATTGAAGCAATTCATGACTTAATCTTGCCTTTTATACTCTCCACCAATAATACACATGTCCTTTCCTCATTGGCCATCTATAATGACTCATCACCAAGTAATTAATAATTTTTAACCATTAAGAAATTCTTTAATTGGTCATTAAGTGTGATTTATTAATAATATCATTTTATACAAAAAGACCAAATTACCTTTAATTAATTTAATTTACCAACTGATCGAATTAAATTTTGAAAAATTCCTCAACCGTATTATCATCAAATTGATCATGAAATACTCTAATTATAATCAATACTTATTGATTGGATTCTTTTTTTAAAAAATAATGAGTTTAAAATCATCAATACCCATTATTTTTCAAAAAGGACATTTTAATCCTAAATTTTCGGAACTCCTAAAATCCATATGATCGGACTTATTTGTTATCTATTTCAGTATCATTAGATCCTAATATCTATTCCAGATATTTTCATTTTTTTTAGGTTGGATCCCCAAAAATTACTATTCAAATGAAAATATTATTCACCAAAAATAAAAAATTATATTTAAATAAAAGGAAAGATCAGGATTTACATTCGGTGTACAAATAATCAATGTCTGATCAGAACACAACACAAATTTGTGTTGGATACAGCAAACTGATCATCCAAAGTTCAAACCAATTATTTAAAAAATGGACCGAACTAGCCGATTCAACCAAATTAACCTTGAATCGGCTTGATTTTCGGTTCAGTTTTTATTATTAATCGTTATGAATGAAAATCGGCTAGTTTAAATCTGAATTATGAAGAACCCTAAATACGATTCTGCTTTTTCTTCGTGATGGGTCACCAATAAAACCTTGTCGTAAAATCTTCCCTAATATGTAAAATCACATGTCAGATCAAGGATATAAAAGGATCATTTATAACATACAAAGAAAAATTGCAAAACCCAAAGAGTATAGCGAACAAAAAAAAACATCAAAGAGGAGGAGAGAACCACTAGTGTTTATTGATAAGTCTCAAAATTTCCAGTGGATCGCAGAACAAACAAAATAGTGATAAAAAGTGGTTTTGTCTTCTTATAGTGTCACAATTACGATGATAAAAAGTGAGGTACATTAGTATTGAAAATAGAAAATAAATTTTAAAAATTGTAATTATTTTTGTGGCTGATTAAAATTTATTATGTTATATTTTATATCATATATAAAAGAAATAGTAAAATTTAAAAATAAAAAATAT
>JANIPM010423679.1:0-10978 GCA_027478405.1 Erythroxylum cassinoides | reverse complement strand
CTGTTGTATAGAAATATATTACTAGTAATATTTATTATAAATTTTGAAATGTCAATCAAAGAAAAATATAATTAAAAAGATAATAACTCACAATCTCATACCGTATCGCTACAAAAGCCTTGGAACCGGAGTTTGGTTGACCTTTGACCTGATTCCTAGCCAATTTGGCTTTTTGACTTTTGTCCTAATCGTACACGTAACAAAATCTATTATAACATCTATAAATCACAATTCATAAATACTAAAATATAATTAGTTGTCAAAATGTTTATGAAATTAAGTTTTTTTATCAAATAAACTAACCTTTGTAGCTGATTGCTCCCAATATTCGCATAAATCCATCCACTCCGCCACTGTGACATTATGCGGCTTTAGGCATATAGAAAACATGTACAAATTAGATAGTTTTATATTGCTTACGTCTAACTTATCAAATGCAATGTCCAACTCCTCATTAGTATTTTTTTTCCATTTTGTTCTTACAGGTAAGGAAGTTCAGGATACCACACCAATCTCACTCGATAATTTGGCAGACTGTATGGAGTTGGTTGGTCGTCCTTCAATAGGGGAGATCTCTATCTCCAATCTCTTACCTATCACCTTATTAATCTTTGCCAATCTATGTCCTTTTGTGACACCCCTTGTTTTCTTTGGATCAGTCGTGGATTCTAAACTAGCAAAGGAATAATTTATAATTAGCATATAACATACTCTTAATTGGTTAGATAAACAAAATAATTAAACTTAATAAATTTCACCAATAGTGTGATTTATTGGTGTCTGATAATTAGAAGCTTGAGACATCTTTTGAGAAGTTGATGGAGAACTAAAATTGTGTCACATATTCAAAAGTTATTCATACTTATCTCCAGGATGAGTAATACGCATAGATGTGACATCTCTTGGTGTTAGAGTAGGGTCACAAGGTGTAGGTGTGTGATCTTCTGGCTATGTACGAGAAGATGACTCATTAATTACATTTCCAAGAAGCTGACGGTACCGCGACTGCAGTTTTGTTGGTATTAAGCTGTTTGGTGCGGCCTTATTCTTCTTTTTAGGTAGACCAGGTCCTATGTGAATCACCTGCATTCATTTCAACATTAGATTTCAAAGTAATATTCATCAACCATATTTAAAGAAAACAGCAAAAACTGATAATCATACTAGTCACATGCATGTTCACTGCTGAAAGATCATAAAACTTGAAACGATATTACAAACGAAAGTGCATGATGTTACATGCAAAGGAAGACAGGGAAAACTATAAAAGGAATAGGAAGCAAATAACACTAAATTAAAATTCTCAGGCCAACAGTGCAAGCAACATGTATTATTCAATTAGCTGTTGCTTGAAATGTTCCTCTATAGTTTTTGATAATTACCATCCTCAACTCAGTTTTTTTTTGTTTCTAGAAGCCAAAGTCCACTTTATAGGTATGAACTAAGTCGAGACAGCAATCACAGAACATCATGCATCACTCATATGACACAAAAACTGCAACTTGGAAGGAGTTGATGAGTAAACATAAAGAATATATTCAAATTACCAAATTTAAAGTTGAAACCTAAGCCTTTTTGTGTACATTCTAGGGTACAAGCTAAAAAACCATGCATCTGTAACCTAGAAACTGAAAACCTTAGAAACCAAAAATGCATAAACTAGAAATGACAAGTTGGAATAAAGTAGCAGATGAGTGCATAAGATCCAATGCTTAATCTAATTTAACTATAAAAAAAGAGCAGGTGGTGATTAATGTCTTCCTCTGCATGTAACATCATGGACACTATAAAAGTCAGGACCCAATTCAACCAGCAGTCTGTACATTAATATAGAATTAGATCTTGTACTTCCTTGCATTTTATAAGTCTGCCACTAATATCCAATTGCTACTGAAATGGCTTCCAACTTATATTTCCCATAGCTTGATTTCTTATTTGCACAAAAATATGTATTTGTTGCTTATGGATTACTGTCCATGTATAATCAACACAACACTTCTAAGGATACATGAAACATTCAAAAAGTAGTACCTCAACATTGTATAAGATTTTGAAATCATTCCAGAATACAATTGCTTATGAAATTGTAAACATATTAGATCTTTTTTTTTTTGAAAATGAAAGAATGTTTATTAACAATAGAGAAAGCTAGTAAACATCCTGAATAATGATTTGGCATACTGCACTGGGACAATATATGACTTGTTAATGATAGTACTATACTGCACTGGGACAAGTGCATGTATGGGGTGATGGATTCTCATCAAATAATAATAATGAAGTATATATTCTATTAAGAGAAAAAGTATATATCTAAAAGCTTTTCCGTGGAAGAATATGAAAAAGTAGTAGGATTGAAGAGTGAAGAATGAGAAAAGAAAATACCAAAATCCCTTTTTATATCACTTGTCTTTCTGTCCCCTCATCCTCCAGCTGCAACCCTTCTAGGATGCATTTACCCAACTTTTTTCAATCGGGATTGGCCTTTGAGGGGTTGTGCTACCACTAATAATAATGTGTTGTTTAATTAAGATTTGATTCAAAACAGTTTTTAATATTTTTTTATCTTTCTAAGGCCACAGATTGGTTGCTGGAATTTCAAGTGACTAGCTATCATTGCTTGCTGCAGTCATCTAGAAGAAGTTTATAAAACCATTTACATTAACATATCTATTGACAATTACACAACTGCTCTTCTCTTCCTTTTTATCGTCCATAACAAAAATTAAAAAATTATGGACTAAATTTTGATCCTTATAAAGGGCTCAATTCATTACTATAATACAGTAATCACATTCATTCTCACTACAACAAAGAAGATAAAACAACAAAGGTTTAATTGCATAATAAGAATTTATTCATCGTCGTCGTCAGTGGACTCTTCGAATATAATATCACATTCATTCTCACTACTGCTTGTCTCTAAGTCATCCAAATCGTCATTCAAACACTGCTCGGAATTCAATTCAACATTATTTATTACATCAAATGTAATATCATTTCGATTTAAAAACTCTAAAGAACATTCCTCGACTTCCACTGGAACTTCATAAGAGTCCTCAATGTCGTTTGAACCTTTTTCATTACCATGCAAAGGGTTATCATACATATGTCTAACTTCACATTTTTGCACAATCTGCCAATTTGAATAGAGTAGCAAATCTTCCACAAAAAAAACTTGCTTCGCTTAGTTTGCCAAAATAAATGGGTCATCCTTGAACCAAAACTTAGTTACGTTGATGCTTTTTACAATGCTGTTGACCCTCATATTTGAATTTCCAAGATCGTACCATTTGTATTTGAAAAGCACAACACTTTTATCCCTAACATATTCAAGCCTGATAATATCTGTCAGCATCCCATAAAATGTAATATTATCTTCTCCATAATTTCCTAACACTACAATAATATATAATTATTAGTGTACACCATATACAAACCTTCTTCTCACCCGATGCTTAAACCATGAAGAAAATTGTTCTTTATGTCTCCTGTCAACATATAATAGAGTTTGTTGCCTCAACTCATCCATGTGCTCACTATGGATCATTAAAAATTCAATCAAATTTATATGAAATATCTCTACTTATTACATATCTTAATTTCACAGTAGGTTAGAAAAACTTTCTTAATAAAGGGCCTAATCTCATGACAATTCATAAGCACATACCAATGTGCAATCTCTAACTCATTTGTAGGAATAGCAATTGTTTTGTCATCACCAATCGGCTTACATTGTTGGCAGGGTACTGATATGTCACTACCATCAATCATATCATTGATTTGCTCTGGCACGTTGAAGTTGGTTTCAATTCCTTTTAGATACATTGAACATAATGTCATGCACTCTTTAACAACATACGTTTCAGCAATTGACCCATCTGGACGTGCTTTATTTCTAACAAATCCCTTTAGTGTACCTAGGAATCTTAACAAATGATTAACCATAACTAGACAAGCCACTATTTAGTTAACTTTTAAAAGTAATAGGATAAATTTAAATAATACCTCTTAATTGGATACATCCATCTATACGCAACTAGTCCACCAAGTAAGGCTTCATTTGTAAAATGAATAGCCAAATGTACCATGACATCAAAGAGTGCCAGTGGGTATATCATTTCAAGTTTTCATAAGATTAATCTCATGACACATCTTTTGTATGTCATCCTTATTCAAACTTTGTCTATAAATTCGGCAAAAGAAGTCCCCCAACTCCATTAAAACATCTGTCACATCTTTATTCAAGATGGCAAGTGTGCCTAATGGAAGAATGCTTTGTAACAATATATGACAATCATGAGACTTAAGTCCAGTGATCTTCCTTTCATCAACATTAGCACATCTAGATATATTCGATGCGTATCCATCTGGAAACTTCACCTGCTTTACAAACTTACAAAACTTCTTCTTCTTATCGGAAGACATTGTATAATATGCTGGAGGTTTTGCCATAATAGTTCCATCAGCTGCTCTTATCAAATGTAATTCTTTTCGAATATTCATATCTTTCAAATCAAGCCGAGCTTTTATTGTATCTTTAGTTTTACCTTCAACATTCATCAAAATACCAAGGATATTGTCACAAATATTCTTTTCTATATGCATGACATTAAGGTTATGCCTTAGTCTTAACTTATGCCAATATGATAGATAAAAAATAATGCTTTTTTTAATTCCAATTAAACTCTCCTTCCAATCTCCTTCTCCTCTTATTGCTGGGGTGCTTTCCATAACATATATTCTCCACATGACATAATTGTTCCACCACAGCATCTCCATCTGGTAAGTTAGGTATAGGTCGATGATCACTCTTGCCATCAAACTTCTTGCTTTTTCTCCATGGATGATCGTAAGGAAGAAAACATCGATGACCTAAGTAACCAATCTTACTTCTTAACTTACAAGAAGGAGTGTGCTTGTTGCAAACAGAGCATGCCTTATAGCCTTTTGTGCTCCACTAGAAACAGTACCATAGGTTGGAAAGTCATTGATAGTCCACACTAAAGCTGCATGCATTCAAAAATTTTCTCCTTTTGAAACATCAAATACATCAAAACCCCATAACTTGTTTAACTTATCTACTTGTGGTCTCATATAGACATCAATGTCTTGACCAACCGCTTTTGGACCTGGAATAACCAGCGATAGTATAAAAAATGACTCATCCATACACATCCAAGGGGGTAAATTGTATGCTAAGAGAACAACAGGCCACACAGTATATGAAAGTGACAAATTGCCATGTGGATTGAATCCATCTGTTGCTAAGCCTAGTCTACCATTACATGGTTCTCTAACAAACTTAGGATATAGCTCATCAAAGCTCTTCCAAGCTTCTCCATCAGAAGGATGAACCATGGTATTACCGTGCCAAGTCATTTGTTTAGCGGTCTTACTTGACATGAATAATTGTTGTAGCCTGGACGTTAATAGAAATTACCGCAATACGTTATGAGGTATCTTCTTACCCCTGCCATCATTAATTTTCCATCTTGATGTTCCACACTTGGGACAACTTTGTAAGTCCCTATACTCTTTCCAAAACAGGGAACAATCATACTTACATGCATGTATCAACACATAACCCAAACCTAGGCTTCGTAGAAATTGATTTGTTTCATAATAGATCTTCGACAAAGTTTCACAATTAGGTAATACATCCCTCAGCAAAGCAAGTAACATGTCAAATGACTTATTAATCCACTTGTTGTATACTTTCAAGTGAAGTAACTTTATTAAAAACGACAACTTTGAAAAGTTTGTACATCTGGGGTACAACTCTTCAGTTGCTTTACTCAACAATTCATGAAAGCCTCGTCCTATAGAATCTCCGATGCTTATAGGACGACTCCTTCCATCCTCATCAATTGGACAATCATTTAAGAAAGTACCCACATCATGAAGCAAATCTTGCATGTCATCATCCTCCTCATCACCATCACCCTCATTAATATCATAGCCCATCCCATCAATGTCTACATTTGCATCATTAAGCCTTTCTTCCCTAGAGATAAATCTATATTCTAGCATTTCACCGTGTAAAACCCAACGAATGTATGATTCTGAATCTCATTAAATGGTCAAAAACATTCATTTAAGACCTCATATAACAATTCATGCAACGAGTACAAGGGCATGAAATTTCACAATCTTTTCCCTTTTCTCCACCACAAAATTCATAAAATATTCTCACTCCATCAATGTATTCACAGGAAACCCTAACATCCAACTCTTATCCTTTGAGAAAAAATACCTATTAATTTAACATAAGAATACGTATTAGAAGTGCAAAAGGCTCTTTTATAATTATATGAAAATATGATAGTTTTTAAGAAGGACAATATGACTCAACATAGGAAAACTGTGCGGCATATAACACTTGTAAAAGAAGAACTCTTTGGCTTATACAACATATATGATGATATTACACCAAAGATTAAAAGGTATGACCTTGCTAAAGACATATGGTCCTTTATCATAACTTGTTATGGTGACACCTTTGTCACCATAAAATGATCACTCATTATTATGTTTAAATGTATATATACATATAACATAATAAATAAATAAATAATATATGAGAATCCAATGTTGAGGCATATGAAACTAAAGTCAAACATAGTGAATCGAGGAATGTTAGTCATATCTCATCTTATTTTGAGATGGTGTATGTTGTTACACAATCTTACCTCCATGCTAGGAATATATGAAAATGCACTTAACCCATAATATAAATATCAAGATGATATAGGATGCTACGAGGCACTTATCGATAAATATCATAAGGCTTTTAAGCCATATACTAAGACATATATGGCTAAGTTATACTCACACGGACTTCTATGAAGAGGAAGTACTATGAAGAATTTAAGTGAAAAGAGGAAAGGAAGCCTTCCATAATTATTAGGATTCCAAGAAGAACTAAGTCCAACTAAATTGGGAAAGGAAAAGAACCTCCCACAGATAACAAATCTTGCCTATGTCTTGTTTAGTCTTAGATATGGTGTTAATTTCCACAATGGTGGAAAGGACAATTTTCTATAGTTTTATATTTAATAGTTTTGAAATTTTAGATGTTATTTATTAAAAAATATTTTTTTGTTTAATAACATCATCTAGTTCTTATAATATCTATGCCAATTTGTGGCATGCTAGACTTGGTCATATTGGATAAAATTGATTAAATTGATTGATCAAGCATATTTTCTTTGGAAGACATATATAAAGTAAAATAGTGTGCTTGTGCATATTGTCTGACTAACAAAATAAGGGGAGAAAAATGAACATTTTCCTATTACCTGTTGGGGTGATGTGTCATTGATGATCAAATATACACTTGATAAGGTGCCTATGAAATGATATCTTAAAGCAATTTGAGATATCAATATGTAAGAGAACTAATTAACCATGTTTGATTTCTTGAGAATGTGCTTGTTACCTTTATTCATGACCCCTTTTATAATAATAAGAATTTAGATTCCAAAAAGAAGAAGAGTATCTTTAAAATATTTTTTATCATTTTGAAGAATATATGTTCAATGGTGAATAAGATAATAAAAAAGTATTTGAATTTGTATCATAAGTTATCTCATTCTTAAAGAATGAATTTCCAAAGTAAGAAAAGATAGTTAAAAACGTATTTCTATATGAGAAACTGAATTAGAATGATATTGTAAGAATTAAATGGTATTGATCTAAGTGGGAGCAATTTAGAAGATGATGAATTGGTTTTTGATCAATGAAAACTACAACCTAGTGGGAGCTTTTTACCACTATCTAATTCAAGTGGGAACAGTATCAATGTAAAGAGATTTGTTTCTCAAATTTTTATTATAGCCATATTGTGAGAAAATTACTCCTCATATAATTTAGAACTTAAAAGGAATAACCTTTGTGGTAGTTTCAAAAGAAAGTAATAAGGAGAGGAATATGAAAAGGCTCCAAGTATTCTTGCTAAGGATGAATAAGTTACAGTAATAAAAGAAGAATGAACTTTTGAGTTTAAACTGAGTATAAGACTTGGATAATCTTCTGAAAAGATGTGTAGCATAAAAAACATATGTGTTATTTAAATATTAAGTAAAAGAATGATGGCAGTTTTGAAAGATGTAAAGTGTGTCTAGTGATCAAAAGATATAATTGAAGAGATTGATCATGAGAAGAATTATCATTTGTTGTGAGGTTTACATCAGTTTGATTGATTCTAGCTTTAGTAATTGGAATGGACCTTCACATACATCAAATGGATATAAAGACTCTATTCTTAAATAAAGAACTAGATGAAGGAATATATATGGTACAACCATTAGGTTTCATTCAGAAGGGACAGGAGCATTATATGTTCATATTTTTAAAGTCAATCTATTATCTAATAGAGTATCAAACTAAGTGACATATTACATTAGTAATAATCATATTATATAATAGTAATATAATTAAACAATAGAAGAACATATACTCACATAAATGCAAAGGCAATGAGAACACAAAGTTGTTGAGCATAAACATAGAAATTGCAGTGCTTAACCCATATTCAATTTTAAACATAACAGTAGAACTTGCTAGTGCTTGCCCTATGACTCTCCTCTGTCAAGGTTCAATGGTTAATGTTCAATGTTCAATGTTCAATCAATTCAAGCCTGCATATGAAATAATTGAAACTTGTTTTTATCAACTAATTAAGACAAGATTTATACTTAATTTGAAAATCAAAACAAAAAATCAAAAATATTAATGGTCCACTCGGTGTTCCATCTATGGAACAGATAAGGTATAAAAATGGATAAACTATATATATGGAAGAACCGTTTAGTGCTTGGGCTTGATTTACTTTTCAGATTCAACCTAGAAAATCCTTGGAAGACAAGTTTATTTCATTAATGTGCTTCAAATAACCTAGACCCACCAGAGAGAGGTTTGAAATTTTGCAAATTAAATACGAATAACAAAATGCATGGGCATTGGAGTGTACCTTAGGAATCTGGTCGTGAGCACAGAAGACGCGTGATTTTGAGAGGGAGAATTGTTGAAGGAAAAGGGAAAGAGCTAGATACCCAAACGTTGAAGGAAAAGACAAAGAGAATTGAAGCTGTTGACGACGGGTGGGGTGGCGACGTTGAGAGGGAGATTTCAAGTGGTTTGTAAATGAGAGATCGCAGAGAGTAGGAGTACGTATGGGAGGCGCGCGAGATTGAAGACAACTTTGAAACCCAAACGTTAAACGACTGAGTTTTAATTTTTTCACCAACACTTCCGCGACGTTTACTTCACAACAACGTCGTGATATTTATTTGTCCACGTTTAAATAATAAAACGTCTCAATTACTTCTCCAAATTCGCGTCATTTGAATACAACGTCGCCAAAAACTCTCACTTTTCCTAACATTTTTTAAACGTCAGGAAAGGTTTGTACAATCTACGACATTTCCCCAATCAAACGTCACAGATTCTATATTTTTTTTGTAGTGTCTCACTTTTCCTAACATTTTTTAAACGTCAGGAAAGGTTTGTACAATCTACGACGTTTCCCCAATCAAATGTCACAGATTCTATATTTTTTTGTAGTGCCAGTTGATAATCTAAGTTTGATCATTAACCAAAAATTTAAAACATTAACTCATACTATTTGTTAACAACTTCCTACATATATTCAACCTTGTTTTGAATTCTAACTAACCCTAACTATGCTTCATCCTACAATCAAAAATGGTTAATGCTTATACTTACTTGATTAGCTTCAATGTCTTCAAACTATTCAAGAATCTCCAAAACCCTAGCTCTTCTCTTCTTTTTCTCCTTTCTTTTCTTTTATTCACAATTTTTCTTCTCTAAAATACAAGACTACAATTACTTCATTCACTCATACCCTAAATGTATGAGCAAAGTCCACTATGCCCTTCCATCTAATGCCTTATCCTTTTAACCTTTAGCGATCTTCCAAAAATGCCCCTAATGCATTCTTACTTCTTCAATTTAACTCACACCATACTATACTCTAACTTAATCTTAATTTCTCTATTTAATATTTCTAATTCCATCAATCCAAAAAATAAAAATAAATCCTCAAATCATTGACATGCTAATTACTCCAAAATAAAATGATTTATCTAGCAAGACCACATAATTTATTCAAATTATGCTTAATAAAAAAAATTCGGGCCCAACAGTGTGTGTGCTTAATTGTGCTAGTTATCAATGACTTTAAGCATATTAGTCACTGAGCTTTGTAGCTCAACCCATTATTTTCACTCCTCAAGTGTAGAACAAGAAGGTTGTTGATCCTTGCAAGGCTTTGGCAATACTCTAAGATAGCTACATTTAGTAACTAAGTTAGTTCGACTATTTTGAGTAGCTTTATAATCATATCAAACATGGGCATCCATTTTGTATTTTGTATTAAGTTATTGATGTAGCTCTTGATATGTAACTGAAGCTATGTTCAAACTTTGTTTCGACTTAGTAATGAGATTATGAATGGAAGAAGTTTCTTGTGCATGGATTCATATTTATCCTTGGTTAAGTTGTGAATTGTGGTTGGCAATTGTATATGCAAAGATATGTTGGATTGTTGGGTTTGGGTTGCGGATTCGAAGGTTTTGCCACTGGTATGATCTCATAACTACGCCGCGACGAAACCAGACTTTTGTTGTGCTGTATTTGTCCCGAAGTATGCATTTGCTCGACCTTAGAACTTTGCCGCAACGAACTTTTCCCGAAAGGTCCTTAGAATTATTCCTTAGTTTCGCACCTGCCAATGCTGAAGCTGAAATTCTCCTTACAATTGTAATAAGTAACGAGACCTGGGGGCTAACACCATATATGATAGAGATTTGTGTTAGACCCCGAATTTTATTTATGATGTCATTAAGTATGAATTTTGACAATTAATTGTTTCTGGTTTAGTTTGGTTAATTGGAGTATAATTGAAGTGAATTAAGGTTTAATTAAGAAATTAGAGGATTTAAAAAGTGTAAGG
>JANIPM010423656.1:0-10979 GCA_027478405.1 Erythroxylum cassinoides | reverse complement strand
GTACATCAATTCTCTTAATTGCAACAAACTTTTAAAAATCCAAGAATGGTCATACCTCAGTTGAATTTGCCAGAAACCTTGCCAGTTGAGTTGATATATCTGCACCCATTTAACCCACATCGCTTCTTTGTCCACAAATAAATGCCAAATACGATTCATAAGCAAAACTCTTTGCATCTGATTTATCGAAATTATGTCCAAACCCCCTTGCTTCTTGGGTTTTACAATCTCGCTCCACTTAACTTTAGCTCCCTTACACTTATCATACTTACCCGTCCATAAGAATGTCTTCAATGTCCTCTCCATTTCTCATATAACTCTTTTCCAAAGAATTATATGAGCAACCCAATGTATATGCATACTATTCAGCACGGAAACAATTAAGTTAACCCTAGCAGCAAAGGAGAGAAATCGATTCTTCCATGCATTGATGCAATTTTTCAATTTTTCCAACTACGAGAGGAATTCGAAATACCTTAGCTTTCCTGAAGTGATTGGCACTCCTAGATACCTGAACGGTAGGCCTTGAAGTGGCAACCCCACCAATATGCTGAGCTACTCTTGATTTCAAACATCTGATGATACATAAATGCTACTCTTTTGTCGATTCATTTTCATGCCCGACCATCGGGAAAAGGTGTTCAACAAATTTATCAGCATTTCTAGCACATGCGGTTCAGCTTTGCATAATAAAATCAGATCATCCGCATGCAGAAAATGAGACAAATTCAGTTCCCAACATAGATAATGATACTGAAATAACTCATTGCATTGCACCAGTTTATTCAATAACCTTGAAAGACCCTCCATCGCTAGAGTGAATAGGTAAAGGAAAAGAGGATCCCCTTGCCTAATCCCTCTAAGGATCCTAAAGGGCTTTGTAGGAATTCCATTAATTAAGACACGTAAAGAGGTAGTTTGTAAATATTGGAATATCCAATGACAAAACTGTGGGGGCAAACCAATCCCTTGCAGGTAGCCCCACCCAATCGTATCATAAGCTTTATAAAGATCTATCTTTAAGGCACAGTTGTTTACCTTTTTACCAGAATGATAGTCCCCTAGCAATTCTTGCAATAATAGAATCTTATCCCCCAAGACTTCTGGAGGGAAGAAAAGCTCCTTGCGCGTTACTAACTACTTTAGCCAAAACTCCCTTCAAATGCTCCGCCAAAAGAGAAGCAATAATCTTATACACCGTATTGTAGCAAGAAATTGGGCGATAATCTGTAATCCTCTCAAGTCTCTCCTTTTTGGGAATTAAACAGATATAGGAATGGTTGATCTCCTAAAGCAATTTCCTGGAAAAAAAAATAAACTCAAGTACTGCTTTCGTCAACAACTGACCAGTAATACTCCAGGTTTGTTGGAAAAACCCAATCGAATATCCATCAGGACCGGATGCTTTGGATCCATGAAGTCGAAACAAGGCCTCGTTCACTTGTTGTGCTGAAAAATGGGACAAGTAGCCTTTCTATACTTTCTTGACTTGGAGTAAATTCTAGCACATTTCGAACCCCAAATCCAGTCCCTGAATCGACAATACTACCCATCAATTGAATGAAAAAACTCCCTAACATATGCAGACACTGTTGCATGCCCATGCAAAATATTATCTTCCCCATCTACTAACTCAATGATGGTGTTGATATTCCGTCGAGCTAATATAGCAGCGTGAAAAAACTTAGTATTGCAATCGCCCTCCTTGAGCTAAGTTTGTCTAGCTTTTTGCTTTAGAATAGAGTCATTTAACTTTAAAGCCTCCTAATACCTATGCATAACATCTGCCTCAAGTACCCTTAACCTCTCATTCAGGGGCTCCATGTGGCACTGATTTTGAAGTTCAGCCAATTGGGTACCCAACTCATGAATATTCCTTGTTCGATTCCTACTAAACTCCTTAATCACTCTTTTAGCCAACTTCAATTTCTGCATCAATTGAAAAGCTTTATAGCCCTGTATCTCAATCTACCAAACTTGCGCAATCATTTCCATAAAACTCTCAACTCGAAGTAAGCCATTAAAGATCCAGAATGGGGCCCCAGCTCGAGTTTCGGTACACGGATGCTGGATTAAAATGGGTGCATGATCCGAAAGCCCTAGTTCACCAATCACAACTGAACCAAGTGGGAAAGAACCAAGCCATTGATGATTAACCAATGCTCGATCAAGCTTCTTTCGGATGAACATGTTCCCTTTTTGTTTATTCTCCCATGTGTACCATCTACCACTACCTCTAAGATCTACCAAATCAGTATGAAGAAAGAGCTGCTGAAGTTCTCCTCCTGCTCCTTCATGAAAACGCACTCCACCCTCAACTTTAGTGGAGTTAAGGCAGCAATTAAAGTCTCCAGCTTCTAACCACGAGCCTTGCAGCCTAGCCTAAAATTCCTTTAACTCCTTCCACAATGTAACTCTTTGGAATACAAAATTGGAGGCATATACTGAAGTGACCACAATTTGTTCCTTCCCAAGAATCGTACACTGCAGATGCATAAATGTTCTCCCATCTTGATCACTTAAACTTCCACCTTATCTACATTAAACCAACATAAAATCCTACCATTATAATGATAAGCATGATTAGAGATGAACCTCCATTGTTTCCCCCAAAAAGCCTAAATTCTTTCTATCAACAGTGGCTTTTATTTTAGTTTCCAAAAGTCCTACCAAAATAGGGTGAGTGTCCGCTACTAACTGCTTAACCATTAGCTTCTTCAGGGGGTCATTCAACCCTCTTATATTCCAAACTAAGAACGTCATATTAGAAAAGACACTCAAGGGACATCACCCCTTTATGCTTTTTCTTTTTCCCTTGTTTCTTAGCCATTGATCTCTTAATCTGCCCAACCGAAGCCTGAGTTATCTCCCCAACCTCAATTACTAAGCTTGCCTCTTGCCACCCTTATTAGCTGTCCCTTCTTTCCTCAATCCTGCCCCTATTGTGCATACCTTTGTCCCTTTCTCGAATTGCAAGTTCGTTATCTGAGGCCTATTTCTCTCCAAATCAGTACCTTCTGCACTGACGCTCCCCTAAATTAGCCCCAAGCTACCTACACCTATCTCCTCTATCATCATACTCTCAGTGCCCTTGGCATTTCGGTTCAGCTCGTGATCTAGCTTTCGTCCCTGCTCCTCCTTGCTCCTAGCTTCATTTATCAAATCTTCTTGTCATCCTGACTGAAACAAACGCCCTGTAGCTACCCACTACTTCCCCACTATATATGGCTTCTACGGATAAGTCAAAGAAATTCGATTGCTGACCAACTCCCATGCCTCACCAAGTCTCATTATAGACAACGTATCAAGTAATTCAACATCCTTCAGCACTTCAACACATATCTTGGCATACCCTATTTTGTCCATTGCAGCCATTTGCGCATCCATACAAATAGGCTTTCCTAAACCACTAGCCAAGTGACTCAACCCTTCCACCATCCAATACTCCATCGGAGGACCATGGAATTGTACCCAAAATGGCATCACCTCTATTGAGCCCCTATCCAAACCCAACCCTGGTCTCTACTGTTTTAAAAACAAAGGCTAGTCTCTGATGTGCCATGGCCCTAATTCAAGTATCTCTCCTAAATTGGAGTTCCAGGAAAACTTGAACAAGATCGACCCATCCTCCATAAGCATAGCTTTTTCAAACCCTTTTTTACTCCATTTGGCTTTAGCCTACGCATTCAAAACGGGGAACGTCATTCGTTTAGACCAAAAGAACCCAACCAAATCATTAGAGCAAGCTCTGGCACCAGCACGCAACAACTCCACCAGAGGAGACACGATTCCATTCTGCACCACATTCGGGTAGTATTTAAGTTTACCTTGAGAGTTTTGAACTGTAACCTTATCTCTCCATGTGCCACCCCCTGTTGCTGAATTTGCCTGAGCATCTCCACTCACCAACGCCAAGGTTGCACTCCAGTTGCCATTAGCAAACTCCTTCATCAGGGGAGGAAAGGAGCTCAGAGATGGGGACAGATCTCCCATCCTGGGGGGAAGCTGCCTACTGTGCGAAAATAGCCCCTGGAAAAGACAACTTCACCTGCAGTCTATACTCTAAAGGGAATAGTAGGAACTATCTCCCAAAATTAATAAAAACAAACAAAGGCAAAATAGAAAAGACAAGAAGATATGTGTATAAAAGGTGTTTTTTATATGGAAGAAGATGTGTGCCTTATTTAGGAAAAGTGAGCAAAATTGTGATCGTGGGAGTTGGTGAAAGAGTATAAGTGAGGGGTTTCATGGCAAAAACAATGACAAGAGACATTAATAGATATTAAATCAAAAGAAACATTAAAACATTAAAGGATATAATATGCATAATAACTATTAAATGTTATAGTTGTTAATGGATAATAAAGTTGAGAAACCATAAGTCCAACGTTATAGCTGTTAATGGATAATAAAGTTGAGAAACCATAGGTCCAAGTTATGGACCAATAATATCAACAATCTTCCATTTAGTCCAAAACTTAAGAAACAAACTGTAACAATTTAGCAGAAAAATAGGTCAACAATAAGGTAAACTAAGTCTCGAACCTATTGTCCAAGAAAATTGGAGGCAGAACCTGCTAGAGAAATAGTAGCCTCAAAATGCCCTGGTCTTATGATCATTTTAGAGAGATAGCCCAAATACTCTCATAAGAAGGTGGCTAGCCCCCAACAATCACGTAGGTGAGTCCATCAAGTGTGTATTGCTCACATTACCCAAACTTGGGCTATGGAACTCATTAAGGATTAAACAATCTAACTTCATCAAATGCAGTAAAGTCATACTAGGGATGCAATTCAATAGCTGAATATATCTCAATATTATTTCACAAACAAAGTACAAGTAAGTAGTCACCACATAACTTCATTTGACCCATTGAACTTAGTTTTCTAAGTCGGGTGTCCATCATGAGGTCACTACTCGATTGGGCCCTATCCCTTTAGCATGCTCTGAAACTAGTTTCCTACTCAAAGCTTTTGTAAACGAATCTGCTAAGTTTCTCTCTGACTTGACATAGTCTAGAGAAATTTCACCATGTCTAATTAAAGTACAGACAATGTTACGTCTCAATTTGATATGTCTACTTTTGCCATTATATGGCTTGTTTTTGGCAACATGAATTGCAGCCTGCGAATCATAATGAAAGAACATAGAAGGAATTGGTTTTTCCCAAAGTGGGATATCTTCTAAGAGATTCCTTACCCACTCAACTTCTTGTCCTGCCAATTCCAAAGCCATAAACTCAACCTCCATTGTTGATCACGCAATACACGTTTGCTTGGATGATTTCCAAGACATAGTAGTTCCGAATAAGGTAAAAATATAACCATTGGTAAAGGGTATATCATCACTCTCCGTAACACAATTAGCATCAGAATATCCCTCCAATATAAGAGGATGACCACCAAAGACAAACCATAATGTATAGTACCTTTTAGATACCTCAACAAACGAATCAATGCATTCTAATGCTCTTGACTAGGATTATGAGTATGCCTACTACGTTTACTCATGCAGTATGAAATATCAGGACGAGAATAGTTCATTAAAAACATCACACTACTAAGAATTTTATCATACTCAGCTTGGTTTACACTGCCACCAAGATTTTCCATTAAAGCAACACTAGCATTATAGGGAGTTTTGACTGGATCAATATCATAGTAACCAAACTTCTTCAAAATTTTCTCAACATGATGGGTTTGATTCAACCTAAAACTAGAGTTAGTCCTATCAACTTTAATTCCCAAAATAAAGTCCATAGGTCTAAGATCTTTCATATCAAAAGAAGACTTTAGCAAACTCTTAGTAGTATTAATGACAAATAAACTAGTACCAAAAATAAACATATCATCCACATAAAAAGTTATGATTACACAACCATTGGCATCAAATTTCACATAAATGTAAGAACCAACATCACAAAAGATGAAACCATATTTGAAAATCTCACTTTCACATTTCTCATGCCACTATTTGGGAGCTTGTTTAAGTCCATAAAATGACTTAACCAACTTACAAACCTTTTGTTCTTGACCAGACACTCAAAACCCCTCGGGTTGGACCATATAAATTTTCTCATCTGGATCACCATTCAAGAAAGTTGTCTTAACATCCAATTGATGCACATGAAGCTTAAATATTGAGGCAATAGCAAATAACGTTCTTATAGATGCAATTTTAGTAACAGGAGAGTAAGTATCAAAAAAGTCAAATCCTTTCTTTTGTTTAAATCCTTTAATCACATGTCTTGCCTTGAAACTCTCAATGGTTCCTTCAGGTCTCAATTTCTTTTTGAAAATCTACTTACACTCCAAAGGCTTACACCTCGAGGTAGATCAACTAAACCCAAGTTTTATTAGACATGATTGCCTCTAATTCACTATCTATGGCTTCCTTCCAAAACATAACGTCCACAGATCTCATTGCTTCCTCATAAGTTTTAGGATCTTCCTCAATAATATAAGTCACCATAAAAACATCATATATCTCCTCAAGTTTTATCATAATAAAGGAAATAACAAAGTCATAAACAAAACTAATGGGTACTCTAGCTCTTTTGCTTCTCCTTAGTTCAACAATTTCCTCTTCCTCTATGTCATCATTGGTAGAAAATCTAGGCACAAATTCTCTATGTACTTGCATACTTACTTTCTTAGGAAATATATCCTTAAAGAACACAGTATCTTTTAACTCCATAATTGATCCATAAGTGCTAGACCCCTCTTCCTTAACCATAAATCTATAGACAGCATTATTAAAGACATGTCCCACAAAAATTGAATCAATAGTCTTAGGACCAATTTTCTTCCTCTTATGTTTAGGTAAAGCAACCTTAGTAAGACACCTTACACTTTCAAAAAATACAAGTTAGGTGGATGACCTTTCTAAATTCCATAGGGGTTTGATCTAGTTTCTTGTAAGGGACTTTGTTTAGAACATAACAAACTGAAAGAATGGCTTGCCCCACATAAAATTAGGTAATCCTGAGGAAATCAACATTGCATTCATCATGTTCTTGAGCGTTCAATTTTTTTCTCTCAGCTATTCCATTTTGTTCAGGTATATAAGGGGCTGAAAGCTTATGAATAATACCAACTTTTTCAAAAAAATCAGCAAGGAAATCAGTACTATGCTCACCACCTCGATCAGACCATAATCTCTTAATTTTCCTCTCCAAGTGGTTCTCAACCTCATCTTTGTATTTCATAAACATTTCCTATGCATCACTTTCATTTTTCAATAAGTAAACCTTAGTAACTAGAACAATCATCCATAAAGGTATTATAATATCTCATGCCTCCTTTACTCATACAATTCTTTAAATAACCTAAATATGTGTGCACCAAGTCCAACAATTGTGACTCTCTCTCGATCACTGGTTTAAAAGGTTTCTTAGAGTGTTTAGCCTCAACACAAATTTGACATTTTTCTATTTCATTAGTGATCTATTTAGGTAACAAGTTTAAACTTTGTATCTTCTTAGTTGACCTCACATTCACATGCCTAAGTCTAGAGTGGCATAAATCTAAAGACTCAATAATATAAGCAGAAGAAGTAGATGTATTCATTTCAACGTCAAGTACAAATAAGCCCCCATTACAAAACCTTTGTCCAACAAAATTCCCATTCTTAGTCAGAAATAGCTTATCAAAATCAAAGGTCAGTTTAACACCAGCTTTGTTAAGCAATGCACCAGAAATCAAGTTTCTATATACATCAGGAACAAACAAAATATTTTCTAATGTCAATACCTTTCCAGAAGTGAGTTTGAGAGTGACTTTGCCAACTCCTAGGACAGGAACTCTACTAGAGTTATCCATGTATATGAATTCACCATCAGCAGCATCATTCAACTCCTTGAACAAGTCCTTGTTAGTGCAGACGTGGTGTGTGGCTCTTGTGTCAACGAACCACTCGACCAAATTTCCAACAAGGTTGAGTTCAAACACCATAGTAATATGATCTCCTTATCATCGCCAGCTTTAACCATATTAGCTTGAGGCTTACCAAGCTCTTCTGGTTATCCCGTTAGTACCCCGTTTGATTTCCTTTCTCGAATTGTCTTAGTTTCTGTCCTTGGCCTTTCTTCTCATAGTTGATTCTAGGTTGACAATTGATAGCAGGACGACCTGGCTTGTGGCACCACCAACAGTCACCATCAATCCTTTGCACTTAAACTAACCCTGCTTGTTGTTGAAAGACTTGTTTTGTCCACCCTTCTTTTTAAAGTTATTAGCATTTCTATGTTCTACCACATGAGCCTTAACAGTAGGGATAAGGGTTAGTGTTTTGGTCTTATCTTGTACACAGTTGGCATCATCAATCTTTATAGGTCCTATTAACTCCTGAAGCTTCATGTCTTTCTTTTTTATGCCTCAGTTGTTTTTTGTACTCACTCCATGAGGTAGGTAGTTTCTTAATAAGGGCATTAGCTTGAAACAACTTAACCTTGTTCATACCTTCAGCAAGGATTTTGGCAACTAGATTTTTATACTCATGTAGTTGGTCCATAATAGGTTTATCATCAAAAATGGTAATTTTAACCACATAGCAACTGCATATTTCTTAGTACCGGAATCATCCATCCCATATTTCACTTTTAAAGCATCACAAATTTTCTTATCAGTTTTATACTTGCAGTAGATATCAAACAAAGGGTTGATCATATAGTTGAGTAATACTTCCCTAATGGTACGGTTATCCTTAATAGTCTTAAGGTCAGTATTGTCACTAGGATTTTCTTAAAATAGTACATAATCGATCTCGTATTTTGAAACTAAAACCAAATTTCCTCAGACTATCATTTAAAATTTCTCCCATCTAGAGGCTCTAATCTAGTTAGGTTAGGTATAATTTTTGGAGCTACGGTGATAGTGGTTGAACCTATGTGGGGAACATTCAGTGTAGAACCTATGTTGGTCTCATTTGCAGACGGCATATTAAATCCAAAAGAAAAAATGTCTCACATGAAATAATCAATAATACAAAGAAAACAACATTGTATTCCGACTTCTACCAAAATAAATACGTAGCAGCAAAATCGTAATAATTTTCAACAAATGATAGCAACGAAATAATTTCAGACTTAGATTGTTAGAGAAAATAATAGTAATAATTAAAATTAGAACGGCTTATCTTAATGCAAGGCATTGTAAAAAATCACTGCCCTAAGTTGAAAATTCCCCCTCTATGGTGCAGCAGGACAATGGGATCCGACCCCAGGGTTAACGCCTTCTCCACCAGTTTCGGTGCAGTCCAAAAGGTGGAGTAGTAACTATCACCAAAAATTAATAAAAGCAGACAAAGGCAAAATAGAAAAAAAAAAAAAGAAGGTATATGTATAAAAGGTGTTTTTCATGTGGAAGAAGATGTGTGCCTTATTTAGGAAAAGTGAGCAGAATTGTGATCGTGGGAGTAGGTGAAAGAGTAGAAGTGAGGGGTTTTAATAATAAAAACAATGACAAGAGGCATTGATAGATATTAAAGCAAAAGAAACATTAAAATATTAAAGGATATAATATGCATAATAACTATTAAACGTTATACCTATTAATAAATAATAAAGTTGAGAAACCATAGGTCCAATATTATAACTGTTAATGGATAATAAAGTTGAGAAACCATAGGTCCAAGTTACGAACCAATAACACCAATAGTATGCATGGATTCAACAAAATAATAAGGATTCTTTATGAGTTAGGATTCACCATATTCTCTTGGCCATAAAGATTTTGTTGCAAATACCTACTAGTGGAATAACAAGGTGTCCCTTGTGTAAACAGACCATTTTCGAACCTATCTTTACTTTGTAACTCCTAATGGTAGTACCTGATCTTATGAAGTTTCTAAAGATCATCTCCATCAACTTAATTGTTCCTTTATCAAAACTAAAATGAGAGCGCCACTAGACACTCATTGAGTTTTAAATCAATTTTATTAGCATTATTTGCCTGCTATTGAGAGAAAGGAGTTACATTATGTCCTGATCCTCTTCTGAATTTTTTCTAATTAACAAAGGCATGCATTCCCTGTAATATAATCTTTATAAAGTGATTAAACCTAGTATTTGATGAAGGTTGAAGGAATTTCAGACGAGACATCTACAATAACCAATTTCCATTAAGAAGGGCACTCATGGAAATGATGATAGAACATTTGTTTGAATTTATTTCCAAACCTAAAATTCTTGTGTATGGTTTGAATGAGTTGGAAAATCGACCCATCATGCACCTTATAGAATAGTAGAATGTCATCAACAAATAAGAGATTCAATATTTGTAATTTTTTACGGCTTTGGTGGAACTAGAAGGAGATGTCTTGCTTGATATTATACTCTAATAACCTTGACAACACCTTCATGCACAATAAGAAAATGCAGGGTGATAAAGGGTCCCCAATCCCCATGTCTTATCCCTCTTTTTCTTTGGAACCACTTTGTTAGCTCACCATTAATAAGGATCAAATATGTTGGAGAGTATATGCACATTTGTATCCAAGACCTATAATTAGGAGCAAAATTGAAGGCTTTGATCATTTGAGAGATGAAAGGCTAGCCCAACAAATCAAAAGCCTTATGGAGGTTAATTTTGATGGTATAGTGTGGAGAGGAAAACTTTTTAGAATTACCCTTAAGCAGTTCCTAAGTGATCAAGATGTTGTGCTAATATGACGATCTTCCATAAACATGACCTAAGCTGGATTGATTATAAAGGGTAAAGCCTTAAAATAAAATTGCAACAAGTGTTAGGACCCGATTTAGGAATCGAACCCCAACCAGAAAAACAGAATCGGAATACAAAGCGGCGAAAACATAAGAACGGATCACAAAGTGAAACGAAAGGCGGACAAAGTGGATCACAAACGAAATCGAAAAACAAATCGAATACGAATTGAATTGCTCAAAATCAACGAAAACAAAAACGCTTAAGAACAAAACTTAACTCCGACATCCGAAAACGAATATGTTAGAAGAATATCG
>JANIPM010423616.1:0-10982 GCA_027478405.1 Erythroxylum cassinoides | reverse complement strand
ATTCAAGAAACAAAGTTCTGAAGTTTGAAGATCAAGAAGAGAAGGAGTTGAAGGAATTCAAAGGAAATTGATGCAGCAGATTGAAGAAAAATCAGATTTTGCAGCAAGAAGAAAATCAGAAGAAGAGATGCAGAGTAGGAAGAATGAAAAAAACTGAAGCAAATCAAGTTAGATTAATCAGCATAATCAAGAGTTATTAGAGATAAGCAAAACAAGTGCAGCTGGTCCACCCATCAAGCATTTCACTCTCATGGCCTGACAATCGGATTTGAATGTCAGGATTTTAGTTACTGAAGAATCAAGTTGCTGCTGAAGAAATTAATTACTGCTCATGCTACAAGTTTCAGCTTTTACCAATGTTAGTTCTAGTTATGCCAAAAAAAATGAATTGCTTCTGTGTTTTGTCAAATTAGGAAATGTCAACACTAGACAAGTTTTACTCATTAGTTCAAGTCTTTATCCTTTAGTTAAAAATCAGATTGTATCAGAACATGCAAGAGCTACATATAAAGCTCTTCATTTCACTTTCGGATGGATAAAGAAATCAATACAAAATCTTCTATTCAAGTTTCATTATTCATATTTATGTTATGTTATGTTTTCCTTTGTTTTGATTACCAGTAGCAAGTTCAAAAGTTTTGTTTTAGAAGGAGCTTTTTCTGGATGTTCTGTTTTTCCAAAAATCTGAAACTAGTTTGGGATAAGTTTTGAGAGTGAAACCAAAATTCCATCAGATTGCAAGATTCAACTCTATTTCTTTTGATCTGATTGACATCTTTCTATGTCATTTTTATTTCTTCAGAAGCAAAGTTTTATTTTGAAGAATGATTAGCTGAAGTAGATTTCACACACTCAAAAGTTTGCAAAACTGAAGTTCACTATTCGGATACAATAGGAGAGCGATATTCGTTTTCAATTTACACAAAATCATTTGTCATACATTCACTGATTTGTGAGGGATTCGAGTTGCAATATTTGGAGGCACTTCATACATTCAGATCAAAATCGAGGGACAGAAGTTCCAACTTTTATCATTTGGAGGAAACTTGCATGAACAGTGCAGGTTGTGTTTAACAATTTGCTTCAATTAGATACATTGCTCGACAGGTTGGGTGCTGGAGGTGGTTTCTTCAATCCTTCGTGGGGGCCTCTTCAAGACTTGTGTTGCTATTTTAGAACTCAAGAAAAAAGTCAGTGAGTTAACAACAGAGAAGAAAATAGATGGGGGCTTTCTAACATGAGAATTCAAGCAAGTGATGATGATAGGACATCCAAGTTGGGTTCGTTTTATTAAAACTCAGAAACAGCAATAAATGACAGACACTACACTACTCTTCCCCACTACAAACAACAAGCCTACAGTCAATAAACCTGAAGCAAAACCTGAAACGGAGTTACCAAAACCTGAAGCAAAAATATCTGAAGCAATTGAAAAGTGATCCTGCAATCAATGGAGTAAAGGAATGCATGTTATTGAAGACAATAAAGCTACTGAAGTTGAGCATCAGCTTTTGTTTCCATAGTTTTCAAGCCTCTTTTGTATTTTTACCTTTTGCAGTTTTAAATTATTAGGAGATCACAATGTCAGTCTTTTGCTAATGTATCACCCAACAGAAATGCTTTTGTACTTGCTGAACCAATGAGAGTAAGAAACTTGTCAAAATATTACTCATTAGTTGTTTTTCATTTTTATGTTGAACCAATGATGTACCTAGGCAAGAAAGGTGTGAAGAGCCAACGTAAAAGGCTCTAAAACTCTTCTTCTTGTGTAATGGAACAGTTGCAGGATTTTATGAAAAATTTTCTTCTCTTCATCTGCTTCATTTTAAAGATTTTCTTGTGTTCCTATTGAGATGTTATGAATGTGTGTGGCAAGATGGGGTGAAGATTTGTAAGAGTGGAAAAGAAGCAAATTTGAAAGTGCAAATTTCCATTTCTAAAATTTCTGCAACTCCATTTTTCTGCAAATCCATATTTTGTATTACAAACATTGCATCTCAAATTTTTCATACATTTGAGAGATAGATAGATCATTAACATTGAGTGACACTTACAACAGAGAATACATTAAATGTATAAGACTCAAGGTGCTGCCTTTCTGTGGAGAATTTCCATCTGATGCACATCAACTCAGTTCAGTTACTGTTGGACGAATCAATTGGAGTTCAGCTCATCTTAGCTGAAGTGGTTTGTTGAATATCTGAAATTTCTGTTCTTCTACAAAGGTTTGAGGTTGGAGCAGACTTGAAGTTCTATTTTTCTGTTGGAGTGCAAGTTCCCTCATTTTTGACAGATTGTACTAGTCTAGGTTTTTACTCATCAGGTTATGCTTGTGTTTTCTAGTTATTTTTCAAGTTGAATCAGAATGTTGGAGGTGATATAACGGTCATGATCCTCATCAATTCGATTTTCTAAGGTAGGAAAAAGGAAAATTTGAAAAACACCATCAATAAAAAAGTTCAGTACTATTTCTCCATATTTATTAGTATGTCCATGAAGTTGATTTTGCAGTGTTTTTTTGTTATTCTTTGAATAGCAGCTGTAGTTTTTGATATATTGAAAAAAAAAACCTGAAGTTAGCTTTAGTTTTGCATTTGAGAGTGAAAGCCACAAAATTCATCAACTCACAACATCCAATTCATTTCATATGAGCTGCTTGCATGTCATTTTCAGTTTTCATTCCAGAAGTAGATTTAATCTTTTTAAGGTGTGAGTAGCTAAGGCAACATATATATAAAACAGATACTTTCAATACAGAAGTTGATTTCGGGTCCAAAGGGGAGAAACAACCATTTTCTCAAAAACATCAATTTTTAACTATACATTCACTAATTTGTGAGGAATCTGAGTTGCAATTCATTTGAGATACATTATACATTCAATTTTACAACTTCTGTAAAAATTCAATCCTTCTGTTTTGTGTAAGTTATATCACTTCAGCTACTGAATCATCGATTTTGATTAGCTTCTGCAAAACAAAAACATAAATGGGAAGTAGGAAAATGAACTAATCTTAAAGTTATATTGATAAGCTTTTAGGAATTTTTTACCTTACATTCATAAAAAGACAATGACAATATATGTGCTTTATATTAGTTCCAAAGCAGTCTATAACATCTTTTTCTAAATTTGTAAGGTAATAACATGACCTCAAAGATAAAAACTAGTCTAGTACATATTTCTTGATTTGGCAAGACACAAAAGTGCTGATTTGTGTTGTTTCATGCAGCCAGCCATGTTGAGATTTGTGGAGAAATGTGCATAGTCAATAAAAGTGAGGAAGAGAAGCAGATTGAGAACCAAAATTTCAGTGTTTAAAAGGAAGATGTAGATGATGGTTTTAAGGGCATTTCAGAAATGCTTGGATCCAAAAACCAGAATCAAAATGCTTGAAAAGCAGAGAAAGAATGAAGAGCTAAGCAAGACAAGTGAGAAGGATAAAGCTACATGCGATGGAAGATTGAAGAATGAAGAATTTGAAAAAGTGCAGCAAGTGTAGATGCATCAACTGGAAATTCGAAGATGTGAAGCATTGTAATTAAAGTCTGAAGCAAATTTCTAAAGTAAAAAATCTTGAAATAATTAAAGTCCAACAAGTCAACAAAGTTGAGAAATTTTAAGTCAAAGTAACAATAGGTATTTGAAGAAATGAATTTGAGCATCTGTTTTTGATTCCCATTGTTTTCAAGCATCTTTTGGTTGTTTTTTATTTTCTACAGCTTTTTATCAGTAGCAAATCTCCTTGTCAGCTTTTGTTGGTATATCAACCAACAAGTTTCCTTTTCTTTCTGCTGAACCAATGAGATTATGTAACTTGTGAAGATCTTACACAATAGCAGGTTTTAATCTTTCATTTTGCACCATTGATGTAATGAAGCAAGGATGGTGTGAAGAGCTAATTGAAAAAGCTCAAAAACCATCACTTTCGAATGAATGAAACAGTAGCAACACATTTGCATGAAAAAACTCATTTTCTTCTCTTCATCAGTTTTTGCAATTTTTCCTTGCTTTTACTGTTGAATTGGTATAGTTACGAGTGTGTGTAGGTTGAGTGGTATGGAAAAGGGTCTTTAAGAGTGGAAATGAAGGAGATTTGAAAGTGCAAAAGTTTCCATTTTTCCTAAGCTACGTAGTTTCTATTATACTCAATCACTAATACTGATTTCTTACAATACTTGAAAGTCACATACTTAGTTGCTATTGAGTGACTATTACACAAAATATATGAAGCCTATAGGTTGCAAATGATGTTCATCACAAAACTTTCATTCCTTGAAGATAATCCTTTTAGTACAGAAGTTAGTGCTGCTACTGGAAAAGTGCAGACTCCAGGCTTATTTATGTTCGAGGCATTGAAGTTTTATTCCTGTTGGAGTGTTTGATGTCAAGCTATTTTTGCTGAAGTGTTTGCTGTTGGAATTTCTGATTCATCTTCTTCAATCTTTATTCTTAAGTGATTTCGAAGGATCCATTGAAGTTAGCTCATCCTGTTAAAGTTCCAAAGGTTATACTCTTAACAAAGGTTCTGGTTTTTTATTGGAGCCGATCTGAAGTTTAAGATTTTTTGAAGTTTCCATTTCCAGCTCTACCATCCACAGAATGAAGAATTCGAAAATGTGCAACAGGTGTAGATACATCAGCTGGAAAATCCAAAGCAGAGTAGTGATTTCTGAAGCAAATTTCCAAATTGTGAATCAATTGGAGTCCAACAAGTCAACATAGGTGAGGATTTTAAAGAGAACAATTAGCATTCCAGAAATGAATTAGAGTATCAGTTTTTGTTCCTTTCATTTCAAGCATTTTTATGTCTTTTTCACTGTTGCAGCTTCATATCACCAAGAGATCAAAATGTCAGTTTTTGTTGGAATATCAACCACCAATTTAACCTTTGTTTCTGGTGAACCAATGAGATTATGTAAGTTGTCAAGATCTTACTTATTAGCTATTTTTATCTTTCATTTTGGACCATTGATGTAATCAAGAAAGGATGGTGTGAAGAGCTAGGTTGGAAAAGCTCAAAACAACCATATTCGAAGCAATAGCACAGTAATTGCAATTTTATGAAATTTTCATCTTCTTCTCTTCATCTATTTTCCTATGTGATGTTGCCTTTACTGTCAAATTTTAAGTTGTTATGATAGTATGTGTTGAGAGTTGAGATCAACCAAAGAATTGACAGAAGCAAATCTGAAAGTGTAGAATTCCATTTCTGAAGGAATGAAAAACTCATAGTCTTAAACATCAAACTTCATATACACAAAAAACCAAAAACCATACAAACACTTGAGAAATACTTTGAGAGAACTTTTATAGACAATACACTTAGCATATATAGGATTGATACTGATTTTCTGAAATTCATCTTCTGGAGCTTCTCATCGTGCTCAGGAATTGCTGATGGAGTTTAAAGTTCATCTTCCAACTTCAGACTTAAGTACATTGGAGGAATCTGTTGAAGTTTGCCTCATTTTGTTGCCATTCTAAATGTTCTGCTCTCCACTTCAGTTTCTGTTTTCTTCATCAGAGCTTGGAGGTTGGAGCTGACCTGAAGTTTAGTTTTGTTGAAGTTAGGTTGAGTCTTGCTTTCCTTATGAGCTAAAGCTGCAAAAGATAGAAAGATAAAAAGTTCTTCCAACCTATGAGAACAGAAACTGATGCTCGACTTGTTTCATTTTCTGCAATGCTAATATAAGTCTGACCTTCAATTCCTCTCCTCCATTGACTTGTAGGGCTTCATGTTAAGTTGGTTCAGTAATTTGCTTCATGAATTAGTTAAGAACATGTGTTAGAAATTTTATAACTCCGCTTCAGGTTTTTCTCTTCAATTGATGTAGTATCAGCTCTAAGCTTGATGAACATCTTCTAATTCTTCATTGTTCAATCTTTCTTTGCATGTAGCATCATTTGTCTCACTTGTCTTGCTTTTATCTTCATTCCTACACTGCTTCTTAATCAATCGAATTCTCCTCATTGGATCCAAGCATTTATGAATTACTCCCAAAATCATCATTTCTAGGTTCCTCTTAAACACTGCAAATTTACTCTTCATTCAGGAATTGCAACATGAAGAAGTGCAAAACAGAAAAAGAAATGCAGAGCAGAATAACAAAAATCTGAAGCATTAATCCAGAAAGATTGATTAGTGTAATCAAGTTTTTATTAGAGTTAAGCAACACACGTGTAGCTGGTACATCAACCATCCCATATCCAACTTCCATTTAATCAAAGTTTATCTTAAGAGATTGAATAATCTTATTTAGAAAGATTGAGTAGTTAAGATACATGTACAACAAACGTTATCAACCCACCTACGAGTTTCCCACAAATAATTGTCTTACCAACTAAAATATAATCATCCTTATCTTCTCTTCAAAAAGATGGTGTGAAGATATATGTATTCCAAATGAATTATTTCTCTCCATTCACATAATTATCTGACCTACGTAAGTATTATTTTTCAACATCCAATAAAATAAATATGTTCATAATATCAAAGATACTATCCCATTCAAATATTTGACAAATCACAGATTTATGATCTCAAATAAATTAATCGATAACTGTCATTATGCATGATATGTGCGTGTAAGACCTCATTTTTTAATTTTCCATAGACATACTTTGTCTAATCTACTTTTATTTTCTCATGAATTACATGTTTAATATGTGTCAAAAAAATTTATATAAAATCAGCTACTGTCCACACAAATTAAACATAGTTCAATTTTATGACAAATTACGACAGACTGGTATATGGTGCTTCGTACTTACATTATTATCAAAATCATCTTGTACACACACAGAACTTTTTGGCACGAAGGCAACTACGACAGTTGTCAATGGAAATACTAACTCCTAAACTGTTTACTTCTTCCAAATTTGCAATACCAAATGTCTGTTGTGCTAATAAATCAATATGCATGTCCGATAATTCTAACAAAACAAAACATGTAATGCAATTATAAAACATAATTGAAATTAAGACAAATACTTTCTTCAAATTACCATAAGTAAATCAGTCGTGCCGTTGAAGGTGGGATAACAACACTAACATTTTGTTGACTTCTTCCTATATCATTTACTTAACACCATAAACGATTCAAAGTTTAATAACACATTACGGACATAAAATATTTAAAACAATAGAAACAACTAGTTTAACAAAGAATAACAGAGGAGTTGTTGCATAATGATGATAACTGTATAACATTGTTGACTTATCCATATGAACACCTATTGACTACAATTCGTTATTGTCATAACCAATTGGTTGATAAATGAAAGATTACATTGATTCAAATTATTATACCAATAAGACAATATTAGAAATTGAACCTGAGATTGTTGTAGCCGATCTTCATGATTGGAAACCAAACTTGTGAAATCCTTATAAATAGAAACTGTTTGCTTTTGGTTTTCTCGTAAGCAATGAAAGCAAATTTAGTTGAAAATAAATAGCACAACACATGCAAACTTTATCAATTACCCAATAACCAACTTGATGTTGATGACACATGGGAGCTTTGCTGCTGGAGATAATCTGAGTGTGTTGGGAATTATCTTCAGATTTTTCAATAAAGTCATTTAGGCGAAATTAACTTTAAATAATAAGTCTAAAAATTATGTAAATCATTGCAAACCGATATCACCAAAAGTTCAACCTGAGTATTGGAAAGGGGGATTACTGTCGAATCAGCCCCATTTGTTGAAGTGTTGCTATTCTTCACATTCTTCCTCTTCTTTGAACTTTTCTCTAGTCCACCCCTCAGTCGCTTACTTAATGTTGGCTTTGTCTTCATTTTCAAACCTCTTATTTGATTCATGTCGGCAAAATTAATGTCAGCTTCATTGAGCACATTCCTTTTATTATTTTAGCGTGAGCGTTGGCTTAACTCATAATCTGGTGCAATTTGGTCTCTTCATCAACTATTTCTTCACCTTCCAATTTCTCATCAACCATCTTCAACATGTTGAAAAGATTATCTTTCACAACTTTGTACGTATCTCTCCTCTCTGCTGCCCTTGTCACCAATCGCATGCTTAATGAAACACAATTCTTTATACCTGATACTTGAAAACATTTTGGAATCCATATTAGTATCATTGATAGTTGACTCCATTTGTGCAATCGACCAACTTTTGGCTTTCCTTGTCTATCTTTTCAAAATATACTTGCTTGGGATTGTCCAAACATTCTTCAAGCTATAAACCTTCAACACATGAGAGCATAAGATGCTAGCAAACTCAAACTTCCCACAACTACAATGAACTTCATCCTTACACGAATCATAGTTGACCAATTGAGAGTAGCTCTTCCCGGCAACACTAATCTTATATTTCTCTACTGTTCCATCCTCATCGCTAAGACGAAAACTATAATCATGACAATGATTCCATTCATCCTGAAACCATTTAAATACTTCTGACGTGTACACAGTAGATGCATGCTTTAAAATTTTCACCAGTGCTGACAATGTTGGATTGCTCACATTACTTCTAAAATCAGCTTTTAACTCTTCATATCGACAATCATCAATAAGCCTCTAGAAGTGGTTAAAAAATTGTAATAAGTTATGCCGGTAACTGACGTACCTTTTTATCATACTGTTCATGCTCTCACTTCGTTGCGTGGTCATCATGTCTGTACAAAATATTTTTCGACCATGAATGAAAGCCCATTTTTCCTTTATGCCATACAACCGTTTCAACCAGTCATTATCTCCAAGTTTGTATGTTTCTAACATCTTCGTCCATACAATGCAAAAAATCTTCTTCTTCTTTATACTCATATATGCATGCACTAAAATCTCTTGAAAACTCTTTATACTTAGAAAATAAACCACTCAAATGTATCGTAGCATTTTGATAAATGTGCCAAATACACAGTCGATGATGAGTATTTGGCCACCTTGACGCTAATGCCTTTCCGATTGCCGCATCTTGATATGTAAGAATAGTGGTAGGCGTTTTCTCAGACATCGCTTTCTGAAATGTCTTGAACAACCACTCAAATATAAGTGCAGTTTCATCATAGAGGAGTGCACCACCAAAAATTGTTGTTTGTTTATGATAGTTGACACCGAAAAACAAAGCAAGTGGACGACCCTCATCATTTTTCTTGTAACTAGTATCGAAACACACTACATCACCAAAGTCTAAGTACTCGTTCCTCATTTTTCTGTCAGACCAAAATATGTTAGTGATCAAATCATCTTCGTCCACTTGAATGGCATAAAAGAAGTTTAGATCTTCCACCTGCATCTTATGCAAATATTCTAACAGCTCACGTTTATCTCCCTTTTTCATGCCTGTAGTTCGTTTAGACTGTAAATAATTCCTGTAATCATCTGGAGTAAAGCCAACATTATCTCGACTACCTGCTTGTCTCACCAAAAGATCATGAGATGCTTTCGGACGAATTCCGACATCATTAGCCATTTCAATTTGCATAGCCGCAACTGAAGATATCTTCCTGTGACTTTTATGCAAATGTGTTTTGTTTGGGGATGAAAGGTAGTGATTGTGCTCCTCCACAAAGTGAATGACTTGAAATTTTCCAGTTTGCAAACTATTCACTTTCATCCTTGCTTCACAACCAAATCTTGTTTCTGCACATGGAACTCTTACATACAAATCTCTTCTGTCAGCCATGCGTTTACCCTCAGCACTACAAACAAAGAGCCTACAAAAAATCAACTTATCACTTTTGTCTTTGTGACTTTTGTTTCTTCTAATTCCAAATCCCACATGCTTGGCATAAGTTAAATAAAATTGATAAGCTTCTTCTTCTGTCTTGAACTGCATGCCAATTTTCGGTACTAACTCTCTTCCAACCAAATATCTTGCATTCATATTAAAACTCTCGTTCTGAAATGCAAAATCATTGTTACGTTGCTCGTTATCACTTTTATAATTTAAACGGCAGCATGGAGTCGATGTACCTTCCATTTTTACACCTGTGAAATTAAAAAAGGAGGACCATTATTTTCACATATAATTATTAAGGCAACCAAAAAGACCATATAAAACAACGTAGGAGCTGTGATTTTTTAATCCATCCATGTGTTATGTCATTCCTGTATCAGGAAAACCTATAAGAGATGTGATGCTAAGTTGTTTCCATTTTACAAATGATATGTTTACTTTAACATTAACTACAACTTAATGTTAACAAAATCAACTGTAAAACATTAATTATGACTGATGTCTACGTAAAAACAATAGCTATAAAGACTCCCTAAAAAGTCAGAAACCATTAAAATTCCCACATACAAACCACTGCCATCAAACATACATCACAACTAACTCAACCTTCAGATATTAATAACCACTAACCTGTATGTCAAACCACTATTTATTAATAGAAGCATACCAATTACATCACATTGAATATCAAAACGTTTAATAGAAAGATACAACTTATATCACAATGAATTCTGAATTTCTGTAACAATTACTGTTATAAGAACATAAATAACTACATTTCTTTAACAAGCAACTTCTCAATAAACAAACCCAAAAGACAGTGATTTTCCAAGTTTCTGCAGAACATAGACAAATGGTTTTAAATTATTTCACCTGAAAAAAAGATGAAAACTAAAAAACTTTGTCTGTAAAAACGCAGGTTGTTGAACAAAATGGTCTGTTTTTTTACATCAACAGTAAAAAATGTTTATGAAAATCATATTAGCAATTTACTTTAATGGCGGGAATTCTTTGTACTAATTGCTTTGGAAATAGATGTCATCATTATTGTTATTTAATGTGTACAGAATTTATTAATATTCTATATATTTTTATTCATTTTTGTTTTTATTCCTTAATATAAAGTAATGAAAGACTTTTTAATTCCAGTATAATCCAATAACGAATTTCATCAAAATAATAATAACAATAACAATAATCATAATACTAATAATCATCATCATAATAATAATATTATTATTATTATTAATAAGGATAAAAATTAATAATCATACTAA
>JANIPM010423566.1:0-10986 GCA_027478405.1 Erythroxylum cassinoides | reverse complement strand
TTAGTCGGTTTGCTCGGTAGTGCACTTTTATCGTGGGTTACGTGTCGGAGCGACCTGCGGGCGTCCCGATGTGTACCCTACGGTAAGGGGGCGCTACATATTGCTCTGATCCAATTAACAATTTTGTCAGCTAGCTAGTACTTCTCTTCTTCTGAGTTGGTAAATCTTCTATTGTTTCTCTCCTTCTAAAGAGTGTAGATGGTAGTGGTGAAAGCCACTTTATAAAGTATAACATTTGACATTCCCCGCTTAGAGCTTCGAATGATCCAGTTCAAAGTTTGTTCCCTATCATATATATAGTTTTTACCTAAAATCATATGCACAGTCCTGCTCCATATTACTTTAGAGAATGCACAAAGGAAGAAAAGATGGTCTCTATCTTCCACTTCCATCTTACAAAGTACGTATATGGAGTCCACATTTCCCTACCATTGGCTCTTAGTCTTGAGTTTGTTTTTAATAGCTAGCCAAGTGATCAAGGTGACTTTAGTATTCAGGGAGTGGCTCCAGATAAGGTTATACTAAGAGGTTTCAATTGAGTAGTGGGTGAAAAGCATATGACAAATTTTGTTAAAGAACTTACCATTAGGGTTGAGAGTCCAAGTGATTACATCTTTATTCTCCACATCATTAAGTTAAGGGAAAAGATTCATAAGAAAACCAAATCATTTGAAATTTTCACTCCATGCACCATTCCTAATCATAGTAGAAACTTTAAGACTCAAAGGAATTCTATTCCTCAAATGGAGAATCTTCATATTGTGGATAAGTGAGCTAGAATCTAGCCAATTATCAAACCAAAGCCAAGTTGTTTCACCATTACCAACCTTATGTTTAATACAAGAATATATACCCATCATCTGATTAAAAAACCAAGAGAGCTCCCTCCTAGTCTGCTAGATATTGGTGTTTTCAAGGTGATATTTACGGATCCATTGGATCCATAGTGCCTGTTGATTGGTATAGAGCCTCAAATTCTTTTGCACATTAGAACCTTTTGTATGGTTGTAATGGAAATAATCCCAAGTCCTCCAAATCTCTTCAAGATAGTAACCTCACTCTATTTAATCTTTGCATTTTTAGCATTCTCTGTTCTGCCCGACCATAGGCATGCTTTCATAATTCTGTCTATCTCTTTCGTAACCTTCCTAGGCAGTGCAGTATGGACTATCCAGTATAAACGTAAGCTGCTTAAGACTGAAATAATAAGAGTGAGTCTAGTAGTATAAGATAGAAATCTATTCTACCAAGCATTAACTCTAGATTTAAACCTTTCGATAAGAGGCAAACAATCATGATATTTCGGTTTGGAAGATGTTATTGGTACACCTAAGTAGCAAAAGGGTGTTGAATGTACATTAAGACCGGCAACTCCGCTTACTTTAGCCATATTATTGATATCAGCTAATATGTAGATGCTACTCTTCTCAGTGTTGAGTTTCAAACCTAACCACTTCATAAATACGTTTAAGAAATTCATCAAGAGATTGATAGAGTAATGATCATCCCACAAAGAAGTATGAGATCGTCAACATACATTAAATGAGTTAGGTTGATAGCACTACATTTTTAATGATATTGGAATCTCCTATTGCATAAGATCAGCTTGCTTATCAGACTTGACAAGCCTTCCATTACAAGAGTGAATAAATAAGGAGATAGAGGATCCCTTTGTCTAATCCCCTTAGTAGAGTTGAAAGGCTTAATTGGAATACCATTCATAAGCACACTCAGAGAGGGGGATTGGGTACAATTCATTATCCAATTAACAAATCTATAAGGTAACTGTAAAGCTTCAAGGCATATTTGAATAAATATCTAACTATCTATATCAAAAGCTTTAAAAATATCAATTTTGAGTAGACAACTTTTGAGATTTTTATCCAAGTTGTAGTCCTTCAACAATTCTTGTATGAGAAGAATATTATCCCCTAGGTTTATGTCAGGAATGAAAGCCCCTTGTGTATAATTAATAATACTCGAGATTACAATATTAAGCCTTCCTACTAAAAGTTTGGAGATTACTTTATAAATTGTGTTGCAATAAGATATATGTTTAAATTCATTCATCATTTAAGGATTTTGCTTTTTGGGAACCAAACAGATGTAAGTATGATTAATTTCTTGAAGCATTTTGGACGAGGAAAAGAATTCTAATATGACCTTAGTGAAGAGCTTGCTTGTAACTTCCTATGTCTATTAAAAAAACAGTGTAATAAACCCATCAAGTCTTGGAGATTTTGAAGGATGGAAGCTAAACAGTACCCTCTTTATATCTTGCTAAGTGAATGGAGACACCATATATTCCTTGATACCCTGATCAATAGCGTAATCGAATAACCTTAAATCATTTAGACTTGGCTTAGTGGTATCAACAGAGCCTATAAGCTTTATAAAGTAGTTTCTAGCAAGCTCCCGTAAGCTATTCATATATGTATATTTAATCCCACTACTATCTTGAAGCATAGATATTTTGTTGACATTCCTCCTAGCAAGTAACGATGTGTGGAAGAATTTTGAGTTAAATTCCCCTTCTTTTAACCAATGAAGCCTAGCTTTTTGTTTGAGGATGGAGTTATAAAGGCTTAAAGCATTCTGGTGGTACTCTTATAGTCTTCTTACCTCTATTACTCTATATTCTGTATTATAGGAAGATTCATAACAATCTTTCTGATCTTTGATTAACTTCTTCTTAAGTGTGTTTAAGTTCTAATTTCTCCCATGCATAAAGCTTTTAAGAGCAACCTTCTCCATTTTAAAATTTCTGCATCATCTGATAGGATTTAAGACCACCAACTTCATGATTCCAATATCTGTAGACTATTCCTGAGAAATCATCCATCTGTGCAATACCATTGAAGAACCAAAAGGAAGACCCTACCATTCTTCTTTCAACAATTTGTTGCACCAGCATATAAGTATGGTCTGACATTAGATTTTCACCAAAGTTCACAAAGGAGTTGGGAAATTGGTTCAACCAGACTTAGTTAACTAACTAACTTGTTGATTATTGCTCTAGGTGAGTAACCTACATGTTGAATTAAGATCTACCAAGTCTATGTTTAATAAAAAGCTGGTAAGTTCCCTTGTAGTCCTAGATTGAATCTTCTTCCTCTTTCTACTTCAGATGAGCTTAATGAACAATTGAAATCCCTCACAATAAGCCAAGGATGTTGAATATTATGTTGTATATGATGTAGGTCCATCCATAGTTTGTTTCTTTAGAAACCAAAGTCAAAAGCGCAGACTAAGGTGTTGGACCAATGGAGGTTGACAAATTAAATCCTTTTATGTTTTGATAATAATAAAACTTAAAGAATTGGTTAAGAAATAATTTCAGGTATTTGGATTAAAATGATGGTACACCAATTTTCAAGGCAGATGAAATTTAATCAAGATTGGAATATTGAGTATCAGAATTAAACAACGTGAATTTCATGAGAAGATCTCGTATGAAAATTTTCATGAGAAGTCCAATTTCAGAGCTCATATACCATAAGCGAGCAATTAGGAGAAGGCTCTTGTTTACATGCACGTGACGAACGAAATGGTTCCTCTCTCGCCTAAACAAAAGCACATATTCATGCTCAAATCATTTGCTCATGTGTTCATATTTTCATGTTTTCACTACTTTTCATTCATACAAAACGCCATGACATGTTTCAAGGCATAACATGAATATTTCAAAACCATTTTCCATTTTATAATCAAAATTCATGCACAAATGTGTAGCAATTTTTCAGATCACTCAAAACATTTAAAGCAACATTTACGAAGTAATTGAAATCTTTTATGAAGTAATTGAAATCATTTTACTTTCTTGATTTATAAAAACGTTAATGGATCATAACTCTATTATAAACATGTAACCCACCTTAATTTCCTTGCTTGAAGACTTGCTCAAAATGCCTTTTCTCTTGTTCCTCTTGCCTCTTTGATCCCCTTGGTTTTTTACCAAATGAAGAGATCTTTGGCTCAAATAGAAGCTCTTCTTTTCCTTTATCTTTTTCTCTTCTTTAATCACTTCAAAATCTCTCTCAAAAGCTAAGGAATGAAAAAACCCTAGCTCAACTCTCTTCTTTTCCCTCAACTATCGTAATCTCTCTTCTTTCTCTTTCTTATTTCTCTTCTTCTGTCCCAATTCACGTTTTCTTCTTCTCTTAAATATAAGACCACATTTTGGTCTTGTCCTTCCAAAAATACCCCTCCTCTCCTTTGGTCTTCCCTTTTTGCCCCTTGTTTCATTTACCTCCTAACTCCTTTAATCTTCTTAAACACCATATTAACTCTAACTTAATTCAAATCTTTCCATCTAATTTTAAATCTCTATTTATACCCATCAAATTAATGACTCAATTCTAAAAATAATGAAACAAATAAATCACTAATAACTAAAAAAAATTGGGGTCCAACAGTCTATCTCCCTAGCATAGATTCAAGAACTATAATTTAAGTGCCTGTCGAGCTAAAATGGAGAGGAAATAGTCCATAAAAATATCCCAAAACGTGACCAGGACATTGCACCTAAGTGTGGTAGGATATGGTCTCAATACCAAAATTTGGCCACTCCCTACAAAGACATCTCCACCAAACCCACCAATTGGATATCATAATAGTGCAGCCTCCTGCCTCACATCTCCACCTCATCCAAGAAATCAATGGTTTCCCTAGGTTTGGTCCCATCAAACTTTAAAGGTTGGAACGTTAAATACACTATTGATAGTTGTATATTTGAATTCTCCTACCCTAAGGCTACAATTGGTGGTAGGACTTGTTGTTATTATTACATCATCATCTTTTAATGCATCATTATTATCAAATCTTGGAACATGTCACTGTTAGCTTCTATTCCTACTAGAAACATCTACATGTCAAATGTAAGTATCGTGAGAACTCCCTATGACATCTTTGGCTCTTCTACAAGTGCCTCTTGAGTTTTGGTTATCTTATGCCTACTATGCCTTCTAGCACAGGCAGCAAGGGCAAGTGTCTCATTTGCATCGAGGCCTATTGTGGGCCTTTGGGTTAATTTGGGTGAGAAATTGCTTATGCATGTTTTAGCTGATAAAGAAAGCAAAGGAATGGTTAGTACTGCCAATAAGAACATATGATTATTTTGAGTAAGGATGTTATTTCAAAAAGGAAATAAATTCCTAGGTGATTGTAGTGCCAGGCAAAACTACACCCTTGGCCTTAAATATTTTAACCTAAGATTTGATACCAACTTTTTCACAACCTAAATGAGCACGTGACTGGCACGTGAAACCTAAAAGCTAAAGTCGTCATATCATGTATAAGCCTAACTACTAGTGACAACACAAGCATACGTAAATACAAACATAATGAAGTATAATAATGTTAGCTTATGTACGTACATCTGAAGAAATTCTTTTCAATATATTAAATCATATATTGTAGATGCTAGAGTGAAAATAAAAGTGAAATAAATGAAAAGCATACATAAAAGTAGGAATATTGCAACCGATGACTCTCAAAGTCATTGTTGTAAAGTTGGTGGGAGCTGACCTAAAAAAATATAGTTGAGGGAAAGTCAGACCTCATTGAGTAAGTCCATATTGCCCCACATCACCAAATAAAATGGTCACACAATATACCATTTATATTAGTATAAACATACATATATGATGCACGAAAAATCATATGGTATTATATAGTAAATCGTGGAGAAGGAATATCTATAAAACCCTAACATCTAATGTCTGTGGGGAGTTAAGCATCAGTAACGGCCTAGCCATGCACTTATAATCATATACTCATAAGGATCTCTTATTACAGGGGGCTACAGAGAGCTAAACATTGCTAACATACTAGCCTTTACTAAATATGTCTGAAGTCATAATCACATTGATAATATACATATCAAACAAAGATTTGACCAAGAGTTAAACATCAACCAGGATTGATCTATATCATATATCAATGTCATATCACAATCATCTCTCATAATTAAACTAGTGTGCACCTAGTCTCAATGCCCATTAGGTGGCACGTTAGACTTTTTCTCCTCCACAATCACAATCAAACACATCCACACATAAACCAAATATCAATCACGTATTTTTTTTTTCAAACAAGCACTATATCATACGAGGACCATTATAAATGCATGTATTATGCTATAAGAACCCAAATCTATATCCATATACTTAGATATTGTGGTATTACTCACATAGGCAGCATGATAATGACTTATTTAAATTAAAAATGTATATGTATATACTTCTAGGTACTTTATATCACATAGTATCCATGTGCATAAATATAAGGGAATCTATCTTGTCTTAACATGTCATCAATCATATCATTCTAGAACTATACTCGATAGAGGTTATGGATTTGGTATCGGTAGATAGATATGAACTTACCTAATTAATGTACTTGTTAGTCTCTAGGATGATCTAATTATGCAATTTGGTCCTCAATCACATTCTTACTTAAACATTATGAGATTTTTAATTCACAAACCATTAAGAATTTTGCTATGGTTACTAAGGAAAAAATGATCATCAAAATTTGTAGGTTTTTTAAAAAATTTATGAAATAAAAGTCATTGAAATAGTACCTCCGACAATCGGAATATTCCTTAATCATCATAATATTCTTTCGATGACCCAAAAAATTTTTTAGTCTAAGCATTCATCAATTTTACACCAAAAGAAAGCTCTTGATGAGTAAAACAACTTTTATAACTGAAAAAAAAAACTTAAATTCTCAATAAATCTCAAAAAATTGAAGAAAAATTATTTCAAGACCCTAAACTTTATTTTTTTCAATTGGCAGCAATACAGGTGGTGGCCTGTGACAAGATCATGATAGAGAAAGGGTAAATACTAGTATTCATATTCTTTATGGGATCGACCTGTACTTGCCAGTACTAGCTACAGCTACGTTGCGCACTTGCAGTTTATTACAATATTGACTAACACAAAAATAGGTCAATCAACTTACCATTAATGGGAAGCTTAGATTTAGATTTCTTGAATTTCAATTTCTTATCCTCAAACCTTAGGGTTAGCATCCCTTCATTAACATCAATTAGGGCTTTGGAAGTGGCCAAGAAAGGTTATCTTAAAATCAATGACATGTTTATATCCTTAGTTATATATACGTCTTCAAAATCTATTGGAATAAGAAACTTACCAATTTTAATAGGTACATCTTATAGTTTACTTACTAAACATTTGAAGAATGGTGTGCCAACTCTAAAGAAATAGTTGTAGGTTCAAGATTTCCCACCTCAAGCATCTTATAGACAGACAAAACATGAGGGTGATGTTTGCCCCTAGATCACATAACTAAAGTTAATATCACCAATGGTACAAGGGATAGAGAAGTTGCTAGGATCTTAAGTTTTAGAGGCTGGCCAATTTGATTTATGACTTTGCTCTATTTATTTAAAGTTGTAGCTTCAGATTCCTTAAGCCTTTTTTTGTTAGATAAGACGTCTTTCAAAAAATTGGCATAAGAAGGCATTTACTTTAAGGTGTCAGTAAAAGGAAATATACATACATATTAGAGTTTCTCTAAATGATTCCCAAATTTCTTATTTAATTTTACCTTAACCAATCTATTGGAAGATAATATAGATGGCTTCTAGGGTGCATGAGAAATGTATTTGTGTTCTTCTCCCTCTCCTTTCTCTTTTTCAAGCTCCTTATCCTCTCTAAAATGTGCCTTATTTCCCTTGCTTCCCTACTTTCAATCTTCTCTAACCTAAAGCTTTTAATTAGGTCCTCACCCCTTAGCATCAGTATTACAATGCTCTATAGGATTCTTAAGTTAACTAAGTAATTGACTTACTGATCTAATAGTGACAATAGCATATTGAGCAATTTAGGCTTTAAGCATCTTGCTATAAGTAGTAACTGAATCCACCATATAATTGAGCTTCTTAATCTCCTCCTCAAATTCTTCATTTTATTTAGCTAAGCAGTAAGGAAGCTAGCTAGAAAAGATCCTTAGATTTTTAAGGAGGGGTCAAATGAACTAGGTTGAAAACCATATGACTGCCTATTATTTTTAAGGATAGGGTAAAACTTATTTTTGTAGGAGAAATTGGGATAGTCCCTCCAACTAGGGTTATAGGTGTTAGAGAATAGGACATTCTTCTAGTTAACATTATTTATAAATTCAACTTATTCTATAGAATCCCTCCAACTAGGTTATAGGTGTTAGAGAATAGGACATTCTTTTAGTTGGGGGGTTATTAAAAAATTCAACTGATTCTATAGAACGGTTAGACAAAAATTAGTTCCCCATTTGGCAATTTATACTAAGGTGTCTTCAGGATCCATAAATATCACAAACCACATTAGTAGCACTAACATAATTAATATTCATATTATCAAAATTTTTAGACAAAACATCTCCTTTAGTAACTAGAAGAGTCAAGGCATCTACTTCATACTTAACTAGAATCTTCTTAGGAGCGACTCTCTTATTTAACCATTAATACTAGTTTTGAGCTATGCTCTCTATCAAAGTATGCACTTTTCATCTATTGTCTTGTTCATCAAAGCTCTACTGATAGTAAGATCAACAAAAATCTTAAAGTTATAGGTCATTTTATTATAGAAAGTCTGAATTATCATCCATTTCTTTAATCCATGAAGTGGATATGACCTTAATTGTTTTTTATATCTCTCCAAAGGCTTATATAAAGGCTCTCCTTATATCTGCAACTTGAATAGAGAAAGAAAGTATTTGGCCAAAAATGTATTAAAAGATGCTACTATATGGGGATTAACCATTCTGGTAGGGTTTTCTACCATGCTCTAGCTTTATCCAAAAAAAAAGAAAGGGAATCTTTGAAGCGTGATGGCTAATGGGGGAATACTATTGAACCTTGGTGTATAATAATTCTCAAAAAAGCATAAATAGGTGTAGGTTAAGGTCTTTAGATGGTAAACCTCCAAACTAATTATGTTGCATCATGGACAAAAGGAAGGCTTTAGCTTAAAATGAGATGCTTTTATGTTAGGCCTCATAATGCCAGAGCTAATGCCTTGTGCATTTGGTGTGGCAAAAATTCTTTAATGTCCTCTTTTTTCATATTTACTTCCTTAACTTCTATTATCCTCTAAAGTCTTCTTCTTATATGCAATATTCTTTTGATCTCAGGGTGTGGCTTGATAATATTCATAGAATCATTGAAATTGAACATACAAAAATTAATCTATAAAAGAAAAAGAATAAAATTATTAAATAAATAATAAATTAAAACAAAACAAAATAAAATCTAGTCTATTCAATTTATAAACACATTAATATTAATGCCTAGACCCTAGTAACAATGTTAAAAACTTGATTATTCAATTATGCAAATGTACAATACAGTTATAGCTAGCACTGACAAGTACAACTCAATCCCTTCCTCTATTTATAAACTTAATAAGCTAGTCCAACAATTATAGATGTCTGAATAAGAAAAATAAATAATAAATCTATATACTAAAACAAAATAATCATCAATAATAAATCAATCAATGAAATAACTAGATTTAAGTAAGAAATCCCCAATAATTTTACTATATTAAATTTCCTCTAGTTTAATGAATGCATATAGTTTCTTAGACTGGTAAGAGATCTTAACTTAGGTTATATTCTCTCTCGAGACATACAACCCCTATTCATACGTTAATCAATTGAAATCTCTTTCAAATTTAGAAAAACCTAAGAATGCGTTAATTCATTTTATGAACTCTCTTGATAGGTCTTACCCTAACCTAGAAAGACCTTAGGACTTTCTCTTTAATAACTCATGTTTAGCCCTCTTTATTCATGTTGTGATCTAAACATGCATCTAATCTCTCAAATCTTGATGTATGAATCAAATACTGAATCATCCACTTTTGCTCCTTCAATTCAATCAATATAAAACCATAAATAAATCATAAGAAAACCAGAATTTTATTAAATCAAAGCATTAATCAAAATATATTATATTTTAGGTTCATCCTACCTAAATATATATCACAATTTAGTTCATAATCAAATAATGAATAACAGCAAAACATAAAGAAAATAAGACAAAGAAATTATTATTCTTGAATCTTGATTCTTCAAAGAATTCTTATTGAAATCTTACTCTACATTTAAAGAATAATGTAATCTTGATTGAAATTGATGTATAGCAGTTTCAAAATTACATCTTGATATTTCTTGGCCAAAAACACTTTGTCTCTTTTTTTTCCTTCTTTTTCCTCAAATATGAAACTCTAACTGTTTTGTGAGCCATATGGCCTAAACAAGGATCCATAAAATAGACCATGTTGTCTTGGTAATTCTCTAAAAAATTACAATGTCAACAGAGGACCTACATGGATCTATGTAGGCTTTTGTGTTGTTTATTTAAGAGGTAACACGAGGTCTAAGGCTACAAAAGACAAACAAAAGTGGCCACCTTTAGACGCAGTCCTTAATAGAATGGCGTGTATGTGGTGTGTTCAAGGGTCATTATCTAATTTTTCCAAATTTACTATAATTCAGTTTAGTTTTTCTATAATTTCTTTCCTTTTCCTTTTCCAGGCAGAAATAAGACCTGGAATAACAATACTTCTCAAACTAAATATTAACTCCTTTAAAAATTATAAAAATACAAGCAATATATCACAAAAATAATTTTAAAAATAATGTAGTTCTAAATACATTAGCTCATATTCTATGTATATGAATTTTGAAACCTTTTTATAGAGTAGTGAATGAAATGTCTAATTTAACTAATGATTGTGATAATTAATTAAATGAAAATCACACTAAGTAAAATAATGTAATGATACACTCACACTACTAGAATTAGATATATAGCAAATTCTAATGAAAGTAACTATAATTTTGAATATATATTTTAAGCAATTCATATTAAAAGTTTAAAAATAAATTTATATGCATGACAAAAAAATTTATTCAAAATAGTTAAAGATTATATGTGTAGTATCTACAATGTTAAAGTTATGCATCTAGTCT